>CM021527.1:18772801-18791960 GCA_010994315.2 Pisaster ochraceus
GAGAGATCCATTGTTGGTGCTTGGATGGGAATAATATGATTCATGGTGTTATTATAACTCTGTTTCATGAGAAGCTGTCACCATAATGATGATGTGTCTTTTTGACTGGCGAGTCCAAGCAACATGCTGTCAGACTGTCCGTCATCACGGTCAAATTTTCATTATGAACAGATCATCCCACAATATCTAGACTGCAAATGTTCTAAGACTACGTCCAGAGGCAGACTGTGAACTGTTCCACTGACAAAGCATTAACAAAATATTGCCCCAGTTTTGTGGAAGTTTCTACAGACACTAAATTAGGTCAGCTCCCTGTTCAGTAATTATTTGGGTTAGTGGGTGCTCTGTTTGACCCACCCCTGACCTCCCTGTCATTTCAACCTCACTTGACACATCTGGTTTTCTCAATGCAGCTCAGAAAGGAAGTGAAAACTCAACCAATTTGGACAAAATGGACAGGAGAGGGGAAGAAATTTACCAAGTTTGATTATTTAGGGCATTAAATCTGTCAATCTGTTTGAAAAACTTCCAATTGACAAGTTCACCTCAATGTTACAAAAGTGACAGAAAACTCACTCACAGTGATGTGGGTATATCCTTTTGATTGGATCCATTCTTAAAAACCGTGTAATCAAACTTCACAACAACACAAATAGAGTAATGCTATACTCGCCCAAATCTAGTTTGTGAAAGACCTCGGTGGTTGACAGGAGAAAAAAGGCATGACAATGAACAATTATGAATGAGAATTTTGAAAAGGCACACAGAGTAGGAAAGCAAAGTTCTTTCCCTAATCAGAGATTTGAAAGTCATTGAAATCACTTAGAGAATGGCTACTACATTGGATTGTATACGGTTTTGTTTTCTTGTTGATTAACTTGTTTGTTTTAAACTCCCATAAGGAAAACACAAACGTTCCAAGATTAAGTTTTATGACCATTATTAATTACGAAATGTAATCTCATCTTCACAAATTGATATGAAAAAGAATCGACAAATCAACTGTAATCCAGTCATCTTCTTTTTTTCCCCTTTTTTTTTTGTTAAGTGGAGAGGGTGCAAGTATGGTCATGGTAAGGCTGGCTGGGGTGACTCATAGACCATAACCACCTTTGTTTTGGTATTGACTGAGTGGATTGATGATCACTAGGGGAGTTATCAGGAAACCACTGGGCAATATGTGACAGACAGCTGACACAATATTTCATGCAATACAAGCAATGGCCTCATCTAAAAGATGATAGTATTATTAATGGTTGGTAACTCCCCCATCTGAAACACAGCTGCATTGTTGGGCATTGGACCGCACATTGAGGGCAGTGTACTCAGGAAGATTTACATATGGGGGGGAAAAAAAAAACAAGCTCCAAGACTGGACTGAGTGAAATTCTAAATGAGGTAGGCAACAGCGGAAACTGGCATGAAGAAGGGAAAATCAGAAAAATTATGATGACACGGATTTAAATCCACTGGGTATTTGAGAATAATTGCCAATGAAAACTGAGACGCACACCAAGCCCCGTCATGCATCACCCATCACTGGAAAGAGGTTGAGTACTGAGTAATTTCAAGGCTGACTTCTGAAGACATCTTGACTCGCTGGTCATGAGTCAGTTGCACAATGACTCACTTTGATGTGATAGCCATAAAATAACTTGACTCACGTGACAAGACTTGAGAGTCTTTGCCCCGTAGACCTCTCACAAATCGGAGTTGATGGAGGGTTTAGCTTCTACAGCGAGTCTTCGCGTCAGCTTTCGAGCCAGACTAAGGGCAATGTCCTGACGGCTTCTACCTTACCACATTCTCCTATAAAACGCTTGTAGTTCAACAACAACTGTGTACAGTTCCTATTTTTGTGTCTGGTCTCAGAAGGAGAAAGAAAAAAAAGTTTTCTGCGCTTTGTTCAACTCTCTGCCCAAAAGCTGGGAAAAACAAGTGACTGTTGAACTGCTTGACGATCCCATGAGGGGACAAACACTGATGTCTGCATTTTCAGTTCAGTTCCCGAAAGTTTGCCTTAAATCTTTGGGGAAATTCAGTCGGGGTGGGAGCAATGTCCTTGGACAGTTTACCTCTGTGTTTGAGTGTATTTTCCCCCAGTAGTATTGGGTCCTTATGCCAGGGCATTGGCCGCTATAATCTGCAGCAACTCTTCTGTATGGTGGGTGAAACTCAAGAACACTGTGTAAATGGCTGGATTGGGATCACGGTTACAGAGTTTTCTCCTCCAGTTCAGATAAGAGCAGACATAAACTCACGTAACCTCTAGAGCACTTGAACAGGCAATATTCAGTCCTAGGCCAACCATACTTTTCTGACAGATTTAAAAACAGTCATCCGACCTTAAGATCGAAATTGGACAAAATTACATGACACAACAACAAACATGAAGTGAATTTACACTTTCTGCACATGTTTGTTTCAGTGGAAAACAAAAATTTATGCAGCTAAATGAATTGAACCATTTGTGAAATGTCAAAATGTTATCAAGTTTGTTTTATACTTGACTGACAGATTTTGTTTCCAAAGTGTTTATTACTTCTTAATCATACTCTCATTGAAGGAAACTCATCTGTAAAAAAGGCACAAACCACTTCAGATTGTGACAGAGCCCCACAGACAGACAGACAGAAAAATCCTGTTTTGATCCCTCCAGGCCCCACAATGTTGTCCACTCTCTGTTTTTAGCTCTCAGTACAAATAAACATCCCGCTGGTCCTATTATTTTTCCTACATGTTCCTTGGTCTTTAATGGCATACAGTTTAGCCTGCAGTGTTCCTTTTTTTTGTAGTGTAACAAGACAGAGGGGGTTTGGTGGCATGGGTTACAGATGACCTCTGCTTTCTACCATCTGTCCATTTCTTAGAGGACCTGTCCTTTTGTAGGAGTCTACCACAGGGTCAGCTAGAGACCTCGCTTTGTGCTTACTCATACTGCTTGTTTCTCTGAGAGGGGTCCAATGGACAGAAGGTAGGGTGAGGGGTCATCACCCTTATGGCCAGCAGTGATCAAACTAAGACCCTTATTTCTCTCTCAGAGTCGTTCATGAGACTTAATGCATATCTACATCCATCTCTATGAATGAGAGAGAAGGGAGAAAAAGAATAATTACAAAGGAAACTCCTGATGAAGACTTTTTGGGGATTTTTCTCTCTTCAGTTTGTAAAAAGGAGAGAACAGTTTTTGGCAAGTGTCACGTTCAGCCCACGAGGAATAGGGGATGGATGGACAAATAAACTTGACAGGCTTGTCAATGACGGACGTGTTGAGTCAGTTCTTAACAATTGTACAAACCAGGAGAGGGGCAAGTGAAAATGTTCACTTTGTCCAGTAGAGAGGTAAGGTACATTGATGTTTGCATGAACTTTGTCTCTATGGGGACCATTGATTACACACCTCAAAGTTCCATAGAAACCCATCAAAGGACTTGAGAACAGCGTAAGTGTCAAGCATTGTTGCTACAAGAACAAACTGTCTTTTGTGATAATGGGGAGTTACTTTTGTTAAAATAATCTATTTTTATAGCAGAGTTCTTCAGCGAGTGCAAATAGGTGACAGTCTCCCACATACACGTAATGAGAACGAGGTCACAACAACTACAGAACATGCAACTTTCTCAAACTTAAATTTGCATCCCTTCTTATTAAATACCATTGGGACAACTGTTTTCAAACCAACTTGAAAACAAAACCCATACTATTTTGATTTTGTTAAAGCTGGACACATCTGGTACATATGATCTCAAGGTTATGTCCATTATGATCTTCAATTTAACATGTACAGTAAAACAATCAACATAAATGCATATAGCACATTCTGCAAGTAAAAGCTAGATTAGAACCTTAAAACATGCACATCATACAGGCTATTCAAAGGTTACTCAATTTGTTACTCACGGGTAAATAAAATCTGTCCTTCTGGTTGATTTTTGAGACTTTATTATCTGTTGATACTTGGTTTATAGTAATAAACATTCTCAACATATCAAAACAAAATGTTAAGTTACAAAATAAAATGAACTTTTGATAGCTGTGATCAATAGCAGTTACACTTCAATGTCTACTAAGCAGACTACCCATGAGCATACCCAACAGGTATCTACATGTACTGACTCCCAAGTTCAATAAATTATGGCTAAAAGCAAACCCCCTTCAACGCATCATATACTGGTACATGTATGATATGATTTAGAAGTTGAATGATGACCGTGCGTCAATCACTGTAAGCCATTAATTTCTGATTGTGTTGGCGGCTCCACTGCTGGGCCGGCTGGCACCTGGAGTCCCTCTGAAAGGCTTAGCAACCAGTCTGCCGACTGAAAGACATCCAACCTCCCACGGCAACCGCTGATACCAGTGGATGAAAACAAAATCATTTTTTGGGGTCGACAATGCGAGTCTGGTGGTGATGAGTCTACACATTAGTAGACCAAAGACCAGTGGTGTTGTTTGAGCAGCATCTATACCTTGGACACACGGTAGTAATAACTGCTACAGCTTGCTCTGACGACAAGTTCTTATGTTTTCACAAGCCTCCTGTACCCCATTCCATGTTTACCTGCTTTGCACTTCTATCACACGGGCTATCACAAGTTCACAACTTTGGAGTGTAAATTTGTACAGTTACTGGCAAAGTGTTAAGTTGTTCCTGAGACCACCTAACATGTGATGAAACACTCCCCCAATATCTTTTGTTGTTCCACCTCCCCCCCCCCCATCTAAAACTGACAAAATTCAACGCTTGCCTTTTGAATTGGAGTGTAACAAATCCTTTTTAGTGAGATATAAGTTTAAAAGTATGTAGAGTACACAGGGGAAAAAATGCTAGAAATAACAAAATCGCAGGTGTAACACGTCAGGTGTCACAAGTACCCGAGTCACATGGGTTATTAGACTTTACTCCACCCCTGATCCCACCTTTAAGTTGTCAAAGTTCCCCAGCATTTACTCCCCAGCTGGGATCTGCACTGTAACTTACACCAGTCAGGCAGCCGCAACTGTTGGCAAATGGTGCATCTTTGATGTACTTTCACATTCCAGAACCTCATTTCAGATACAATAACAGAACCTCTGCCACAGATTCAGAGATAGTGAAAGAAGTATGCACATGCAATCATGTGTACTTTTTGCAAGTCAATATTTAATGACAAAGACCTATTTTAAATAAGAGAAATGCAATTGGTTACATTTTTTCTTCTTTTTTTACTGATAAAACTGCCAATTATAAAACATCCTGAAAAATACTTCTGTTAGAAGTGCATTTATCTTTGGAAAAAAAATGGTAATGTCTCACACTAACACCTTGCAAAAAAAACCTAAAATTAGCCTGATCTAACAATTTCTGTAACTTTCCACTTCCTCTCGGTACTGAAGTTAACTAAACGATTTTCCTTTAACAAAATAACGCACAACACTAACAGTACCATCCATTAGAAAAAGCAATTCAAATGGTAATGGGTTCCTCTGGTTAACTTCACAAATTGAGACTGGGCCCTAATTGAGACCAACCCCAAAGCGGAACTACTTTAGAAAAAAATTAAGGGTCCATAAAGGGGGAGAAAAGTTAGTTTTTATGGGAGTTGGTCTCAACTTCACTCCTGCCTGAATGTGCCCAAAGGGTGAAATTTTTCGCCATTCGGATAATTATCATCCCCTACCTTTTGCTTTTTATTTGTGCTTTCTTCATCTTTTATTTTCCTTTCCCTGCAAACTCAAATCTTCACTCCGAATGCAAGCATTGTCAGATTTAATTTAACTGAGTGTTTACAGATAACCCCCTTTTCAAGGTTCATCCCTTTTTAGTGATTCTTTTCTGAGTTCCAAGCACCTCCGACAAAAGACGTCAGCAAACCATAGCGATGAATGCAGCAGGGCTATGTACTACAAGGGTGTACCCTATTCATGGCGGAGATGTCTCTTTATGAACGAAGCCCTATGTCTGCTAACAAGATTGCTGGACTGATAATGGCCAGGATTTTGAAATGCAACTGGTTATCATTGCGCATAAACATCATACAAGCAGGAGCTATGCATTCAAAAGGAAGGAACATGTGCAACATTAGTATAAATTTGATAACAAGATTGAAAGTACTAGTCACATACAAAACATCAAAAGGAACAAATTGATGCAGTAGAATTTGTAGCTCTGCAGCAACTTTTTTTTCACACAAAAATACAAAATGTAACAGCCAATGGCAGATTTTTGATGTTTTAGTTCTCTGATGTATTTTACAGAATATCTGACTAAAATAAACAATCTCCGAGCCAAAATATAAATGTACCTTCCTCTAATTGCAACACCACATTCAATTTCTCAACATTAATTTACTTTCCAAATAGGCCAACTTTCCATATAGTGCCAGTCTACACACTGTAATTGCAGTACAGCCACAAGCATCTTCTTTTGTTTTTATTAAGAAAGGTGCACTCTGGCGATTGAAATCTTTGTGGATGACACAAAATATAGCCTGTAAGACGTACACACCACAGGCACTTTTATTAAAGACCCATGCGCATGAATGGAGAGAACAAAACCTTAAATGAAAATGCATGACATACATGTACATACAGTTGCCGCAGGGCCCCACATATGCCCTTTTTTTTTTCAAAGCAGAATTAGTTTAAGTGGGAAAATTGCAAACACAACAAGAGCAAATGCTTGCCATAGCAGCCAGTGATGTGCCTTCGGCAGCACGTGTGGCGCATGTCTCCAATATAATATGCCACTCTCAGTCTTTCTCCCTTGTGATATTACATTCCAATAATGCTGCATTAGCCCTAGTTTCATTTCACCCGGGGCAATCCGCATCAGGTTTCCTCTTTCCTCGGTCTTCTTTTCAAATATGGCCGACTGGGGTTTGTGTGGGACAATTTGCATTTTGAGAAATCATTTTAGTATCAAATAGATTATCAGTTTCAGTAAGATCATTGTGTTTTCACACACACAGGTTTCTCAGTGGAAAACTTAATTGCTGGTGTTTACTTTTTTATTTCTTTCATTATCAATTTAACTGAAGGCTCTACAGAATGTTTTTTGATAAAAACAAAAGCAACACATTTTTTTTCAAATGACATTGGGTGCAGCTGACAGCAATTCTTTTTTTAAATTAGAAATAAGCACATAAAGTTTGCACCTCCAATGAAAATGTAAATAGCCAATTATTTATTATAAAAACTTCAAGAGTCTGTACACAAGACACTCAACTCATAAGTTACATATCTGAAGGCCCAGCTGCATCACACCAAAATGACTATAAATGAATAATTCACATCAGCGGCTCTTTTATAAAGACTGTGTTCTCCCTGCTCACAAGGACAACTCTTGCATTATATTCACCCCCCCCCCTGTTCTCACCATCATTCATCACCGTAACACGACTCCCAAAGAATATTGCTCTGACAATTTGAAATGCTGATTTGCCAAAAGAATTTTCAAGCAGTATTACTTTCCACTATTAGTAAAAATGTTTTGGTTTGCACACATTTACTGTCAGTCTTCAGTTACACTCGGCTAAGGGCCTGTGCCACGTGGACCCCATTTGTCAATCTGGCGCGATTTTGAATGACAGCCAGAGATCCAACCCAGGGAGATTCAGTAACATTCTTCAGAATTGATAAATTATCATCACGATTAAGTTTCCTTTCTCTTCATGTTCTCGCTGAGGACATCATGATTGTTCCTTGAGGCATGACCGCTCAAGTTGCAAATATATGAGTGATCATTTCATGCCTTTTTGCTTGCCGACTACAAGTTGCTACACTAATGACGTTGACTTGGGTTTTCATTATCTGACTCCGGTGACTCATGGAAATCAATTGCACACATGTACCACAATTTTCAAGCTCCTTGGTGATTGATTAACTTGCTGTGATACATTTCTTATTAAGTTTAAATGCTCAGTACAAACTGAAATGTTTCAGACTACAGAAACATTAAGGTTCAAGGTTCAGGTACATGTCCGGAAGGTGTGGGGGGTGTAAAAGTGATTGAAGTCATCCCGTCCTTTACTTGAACGCTTATGTTTTATACTTGTTGTAAATGAAAATTTACAAACTAATAAATGGATTGATTGCTGATAGTTTTTGTTAATTGACAAGGAGAGGTGGTAAAAGTACAATCCAACAAAAGGAATTTCAACCATAACTTTTCATTTTGGATATATCTACAATTTTTTTATTAAATTAAAGTACATATCTTTTGATCGCTGTACCATCCCTGTTGAGGACATCACATGTTTTTAAGCATTCAATTTTTCACTCAATGACTAACATACAAATCTGCAAAACACATTTTTGAGGTTTCAAACTCGCCAAACATTTTGACCAATTCCCAGACAAGGACATGATATCTTTTTCGTTCCACTGTTACCACTACAGTTCAAACATCAGATCGACTTTCTATTTTGGAGCTTTGACATCCAGCAATCTCAGCTATGCATTCCCAATTTACCGCATCCGCATGATCACCGTTGGACCAGTAGCCTGTACAGCGACAGTAGCCAGAGTAATTCCTCCCCACATCTTCCAATCAAAGTGTCTCCAAGAACCCAAGAGAACCAGCAGTGGAATATCCCAGCCTAAGTTACCTGCAATCTCAGCAAGTATCAAGAGTAGGTAACTTGATAAATTTGTTCGCAGTCACAAGGGAGAAAGGGGGGTTGATACAGGAGTCTGATGGGGTGGGGGGGGAGATAAAGATCTGTGGTTTGCTTAGAGATAGTGTTCTATTCTGATCAAATGTTTGTGCAACCTGAAAAACCAAAACTGATGTCAATTGATTGTGGAATTTGCTTTCCGAGAAATGCAAGATATGGATTTCAATTGTCTACTTGAGAACTTGATGGCTCATATCTTTTTAAGGCCTACTAAGAAAGTAATGCTAAAATGTGATATTAAAAACATACCTCCTACATTTGAAATAAACTGAAAAATGTGATATTAAAAATGTGATATTAAAAATGTGATATTAAAAACATACTTCCGGCATTTGAAATAAACTGGAAAATAGCAAAAGTATACTCCACTCATTCAAAATGGATCAAAACTTCCCAGCTGGACACCATTACTGGAGGTATTCAAGGTTAATCAAAACACTGAATGAAATTCAAGCCATTCATTGTTTTGTCCTTCACAGGTAAATCTCTAGAAGGGGGATGTGGGAACACAGACTCCCAAAGCACAGACGCACATTTGTGGATCTGGTAAATCTAGGGCTTCTTTGTTCTCCCATTGTGTGGACTTGAGTTTTTCCAGCCACATCCCAATTGGTTTTGTGCACAAAATCAAATGAGGAGGACGTCGTCACTCTACCACAGTGCCCGGATCCCTTTTGTTAAGGTCCTCTGAGTCAACGAGTAGACATACTTCACCCACACAGGTGACAGCTCTGTAAGGTTATGTTGCATTTTCCTCAAAAATGCTTGTTGGGTTTTTAATTTATACGACTTTCAAATTTTTTTAGACTACCATTTCTTGTGTAGTCAAAGTTGCTGAATTGTGCTTTGTAGGGGGTAAAACCTATTAATGATTTTAACATGGAAACTTATATTTTACCAACATGATACTAGTTCCAATTGTTCCATGGAACTTTTTCTGACAATTTACCACAAGACAATTGTTCTCCAACACTTGGTTTCTTGGTTTGATCCCAGACCCAAAATAAAATGTTATTGTGTTTTCTTGAAAACAATGACCCCTTTGTGGTGACATTTTGATAGGTTGGTTGTCTTTTTTAGCAGGGTGTTTTTGTAGGGTGGGGTTAAAGAAGGGGCAGGGTTAGGGTGATATTTTGCAGTTTTGTCTCTAACAAAGCTCCTAGTTGAAGTATTCGAATTCACAGGCAATTTTAAACAAAGACCATCTACGGTATCACCTTTAACTCAACAGATTCCATCGCTCCAGCGGCATTACCAATATACCACAATTCCAGGTCAATAAAGTCTGGGGTTTCTAAAACATGCTTTGGGCATTCAAGTTCAGTTTTGTCTGGAAGACAATCAGTCTGTGAGCAGCATTGGGGCTTAAAGCTGGCTTGTAAGCAGGAAGATCCCCTACCGTGCTGACATATGGCACAACTGTAAGGCTCTAGGAGCAGTCCATAATTTGTCAGGTCATTCAGGTCACTATGGCCCTGCTTCTCTCTATACAATCCCTCTTTTGGGGGACCACTTTACATTTTCTTACTTAAAATGGGTATTTTTGCATTGATTTTACAAGTCCAAAAGAAACTTACATTCTCCAAACGTTTCTTGACGTATAGAGTTAAAAGTGAAGACCACAACAAACTGAAAGTATAAAAGGCTAATAAATAGTCATCATAGGGGAAAGTTTCCTTAGTCTCTACTCCATGGAGAAAGGATATCATTTTACCACTAGTAATGTCAACACAAAGTACAGCACATGTACATGAAGGAAACACCCTATACGTCATGAAAGTGAAATTCGACAAGAATTGCTCATTATACAATTGCTTGTATCAAATATGTAACAAGGCTTGCAAATCTGCTACATAACAAATTTTAGGTTTTAAGACACCACTTTCTTCTTCAAAAACCCATTGTTTTACTTCATCTCTCTGTTTTACCATACAACACTGATGGTTATTGCTGTGTAGCTGGATGGGTTGTCAACTCAGCCATGTAATGTTATAGATGTTTCTTTGCCAAACAACCAGCCAAACCATTCGCCCTTATCCCCTCTAAACCCCTACAAAGGGGCTTACAGTACAAAAACTTCTGAGATTATAAACGTCATCTAACAGCCTATGAATGACGGATGTCTATTTAGCATTAAATCTTTAATATCAATGGGTCTGGCTTATCATGGAATTTAAGGGTTGCCAAGATATGGGAATTCCTTGCATTGCTGGCTCCCAAATTTAGATAAAACAACATGTTTACATTCAGTATACACAAGCGTGCACGTGTTTAACACGTTTAGTAACATAGTACACTTTCTGCAGGAGTCACTACTGATGTTATTGTTTGTGTAATTCCTCGTGAATATTTTTCATCTTAATTTCAGGAATTAACCTAATTTCCATGACTAGAAATTGGTTAGGCTGTGTCTGAACTGGCAGCTGCAGCTACGGCTGTGGCTGTTGCTAAGGATGTTGCTATGGGCATCCTATGCTTTAACAAATGTTCACAAGACGATCAAGCCGCAGCCACTGATTGGGACATTGCCTAAAAGCCCAGTTCATACTTCCAGCGAATGCTTCGTGCGAAGCAACTTTGACGTCATAGGTAAGTTTTTGCTGCGAATGTTTTGCAAGAGTTGAGCACAAGTCAACTCTTGGGAATTGTTCATTGTGAATTTGTGACGTCAACATTCATTTTGCATTCGCATTCTCAGCAATTATGAACTGGGCTTGAGTCTGGTTTTTTTTTTACACAAAAACTCATTCAGGCAATTAGATTTCTGATATGATTGGTCTATGAAGCTGTGGAGTTGCTCTTTTCATGTCTGACCACACAGTATGAACAAGATAGCTTAATAATAGATAAGATGACAAACATTGGAGCTCCTCTAACTAGCATTTTCCAGAGTGTCCTTCATAATTCAATGTACAAGGGATGTATGAGAACAATATTCCCTCCCATCTCATGTGTGTTTGTTTATAATTAAGCCTCCCATCCCAAATTACTGCTCAGGATAACAACATAGAACAGGATTATCCATAGTTGAAAAGCCAGGATTACTCAAAGTGTCTGTAATCCTTCTTAGCTAGAGCACATTAGGAGATGATCTGTCTGCAAGACACCCCCCCCCCTCCTTCCCCCACACACCTCCCCACTGTAAACCATCGCTGGCTTTAAGATCTTCCACGGAAAGAAAAAAAACTTCCACTGAACACAAACCCAGTACAGGAATCTCATGGAATGCAGACCTCCCCTTCATAATGACCCATTTAACAAAGTCCGCCCCACTCGCCACCACTTTTAATCACCACATAAGAAGGTGCCTTTATCCCCAGCTGGTCCCTATAGAGGGGAACACCGCCTCTGATCCGATCCAACTAATTCAAATCTTGACTAATGCCCCCATTCGTGACTCCTCGGACAAAAGGACTTATCTTGTCTGGAAAATAACTATGTGGTGCCCATAGAAATAACTGTTATCACTAGAGAAAATAACTGTTGTTGGCTACAGGATGTACTGTGAGGGAAGGGGGGCAAAAAAACTCAGACCAGCAAGGAACTGTGAGACTTTTGTGAAATGGACAAATGAAATAGTTGTTTTTCAATGGGGGTAGACAGCACTCATGTTTCAGAACCGTTACAAGACTTCCATGAGAGGAAATTTTATTCATAAAAAAAGAGTGGAGAAAATGAACTGGTTATTTTGTGTCCTCTTCTTTGAGTTGTTTTGACTATTTACAAGCTTTCACTTGCTTTGGGAGGTCTCTGATAAGCTGGGGATTTTTACAGGCTTCTGTAAAGGCCAGTATAAATAGACAGGGGAGAATGTTTACTGCCGAGTGCTGAGTGCTGACTTTCTAACAACATGATTGTGCAACTTTGATTACAATGGCCGACTCTACTGATGCAAAAAAAAGAACACCATCGTGAATATGTTAACATTGTGAACTACACTGCTGTCCTTTCCAACTGAAAATAACCAACGAGAAAACGGGCCAGCAAAGTAAAAAAAATAAATAAATAAATTCAAGCCGCTTTTCCTATTTAATGCAATTTGCATTTTGCATGTATGAACCAGGCGCAGAGGCTTAACAACTATTTGCAATACAAAGTTCACACATGTGCCAACAAATGTTTATGTAGTTCAACTTAGTACCTCATCACTTGTCAAATGCTGTACTTTCATATGGTTTTCCATTTACATGTTTATCATCTCTTACATTATCCAATTCACAAATGAGAAATCCAATTGTGTCTTCTCCCTGTAGAGAGAGGACCAATAGGTAGAATTTCTCAGGGACACCTCTGGCAGATTAATTTTCTCACGCGATGCCTTCTTCATCTCGACTTGTTCAGTGTGGTTACATTACTCAGTGATATTGTTTCCTATCTACCGTATTAATCATACAGTGTTATGATTAGCCCAAACTGTTTTTCCAGGTGGCTGAAGTGAAAAACCACACACAAGACGCACATTGTCTGACCCCATGGAACTCATGTAGTATGGTAAATATCTTAGAAGATACAGAGTTAGGAAGGAGGGGTGCCCACATAATATTGCCTTGCAGTCCTCATAATGTTGATACTCAACTGTAATGATTTATGAAAATGCTATGAATGGTTCACAATGGCAAGGAGGGTGTATGCCACAGAACACACACTGTATGACCTTCACAAATCTCTTTCCACTGCTAAATATCTTTTGATCCAGCATTCTGACCATACACATCAGACACATCAGACACATCTAATCAAAACAACTTTTACAAAGAGTGCACTTATTTTTTCCTCGCTTTTTTATCTGCTTAGAGTGTTTGTGTTATACAACTTTTATTATGACCATTATCATAACAACCCCCTTCTCTTAACATCACCCAAACCTCCCTCTTCCATGGTGGCTGTTGGTCACCACTTCTAAGGTAAACATTGTGACAACACCAATATTTGCCTTCAATCAAGCCACCCCACCCATGCCCATTCCCTCTAGCTCCCCAAACCTCCCTCTTCCGTGGTGGCTGTTGTGACACCAACATTCGCCCTTCAATCAAGCCACCCCACCCATGCCCATTCCCTCTAGCTCCCCAGACTTCCCTCATTGGTCAACACTTTAATAGTCAACATCAGGTCACATTAAAATTCCCAATGTTTATAGGTGAGAGTAATTGAATTGGAATCTTAATGCTTGCATAAACATTGGCTGTCTAGGGACTTGTCCTCCACTGTACATCCACAGAGGACACCCAAGAGCCTCTAATTACTTCACACAAGAATATATTGCTTAGTGCTTACAGAAGAAAAGTGGTGAGCAGAGACAAACAATGGACAAACACGGCCCAATTTCATGAAACTGGTAAAAGTTTGCTTAACACAGACAAATCTTGCTAAGGAGAAACTGGTTACCAGCCTAACCACCAAATTGTTTACATTTAATAACTGGTGCCCAACTATACTATAAGCAATGTTTTCTGCTTCATAGCTTCATAACATTTGGCCCTGGTAAGCTTAAATGCTAACAGACTGATATCTGTAATTGGTTACCAGCTCATTTCCGCTTGGTATTTACATCTCTTAATCGGTATCCCTTTTTTTAAACAAATAGTTTAAAGCTAACTTTAGCTTTATTGTTGGGTTTGGATATTTATCAGAAAAGATATTGGGTATATTGCTTAGAGATTAACAGACTGTAATACTGTGTGCTATGATGTGACCTACATGTATAGAATGAATTAATTGATTAAACATGTAAATAAGATTGTTTTCCCTCTTATTCCACCTGATGGGGGGGGGGCTGTCAACAAGGTTAAGAGCTCACGGATATATGTATCAACCAAAAGCACTTACCTGGTTTAGTCCAAAGATAAGAACAAACGATGATTACCACATCAAAGAAGACATGAAATGAAAAGAAGAAAATAAAAACACATAAGAATTAATTTCTTGGGTCAAAGTATCTTCAAACCAAATTAGGTTTCACACACAAATGTGTGTAAACATAACATCATGTTGGTAGCTCATATATGGCTATACACAATATTAACATTATCACGTTGATCCTGAAATTAAATTCTGGGTTATGTAACTGGCAAAACACCTTGAGTAAATATCAGCAGGTTTATTAATAGCACTCAGGGTAAAATATGTTTTCAATCTACAAGGTGGATTATTTTTTTGTATAATAAAAAGTGCATACAAACAGTGCATGTCAAACACTTGCATAAAAAGTCAATACACATAATGCATGTACAAGAAGGCCCAAATACAGTAAAATGTTCGTAATGCTGATTGCATAAATACAAAACAGTACAAGACTCTACTATTTTAAGGCTTACTGGACATATTTCTTTTAAAAGCTATACAGATTTTTTGTAGACTGTAAAAGAAGAAATATTTATAATAATTTTGACAGTAATTTCATCTACAGTTTTTTCAATCCTCTCCATCCCAAATGAAAAAATAAACAAGTCCAGCACCAGCCAAAACTTGTTTATACATTTCCTACATTCCTGATGGTTAACTGCTCTATCCAGAGTGAAGAGATGGCAGTCTCCTGTGAAATAAAACAGCAATGGCTCCTATGTCTCCAGAGTGGGGGGAGACACTACCTCAAGTTAAGGCGTTAACATCTTGCAATTGCCTTGTAGACAAGTAGAAATTATGACCATGGGCAATATACAGAGATGCACATCATAACTTTGAGGATGGCGGTTTGTTTACAGTAGCAATCTATGTAGGGGCCTACAATCTTGCATATGACACTTCTTGTACATTTATTTGTACTAAGATATGTAACACAAGCACCGTTGGTTTAGTAATTAATGTACATTGAGGTCCGATGGCAGCCTGGTTTTTCTGAATGCAACATGGTTTTAAGCCCCAGTTTTGATTTGTAAAATATATGTATATTTGACAATACTATTTCAGATCTCCTTGCCCTGAACATTCCTGAAGAATACAGTGACTCAACCAAAACAAGTGCATTCCTGGCATGGCTGGTACTATTCCACATCTACTGGGTTTGGTCGTGTAGTACCAGGGAAAGGATTTTGGAGGAATCGAGGTGGTTCTTTTCAGATTCTGCAAATTATGTTATTTAACCCATCACGTACTTACAGATGATTTCATGAGTTGTGTTCACAAAATGATATAGTTCTGAGTCAGTATGAAGACAGTATCTCTACTGAAGCACTTGTTTGAAGTATTTCATTTCAATTCATTCCACTGCTTGTCATCGTCAAAATGTCCAAAACCAAATCCATACAATTCCCTTCAAGACAGACCCTAAAGCTTTCAAAATTGCACATAAGCCATCCTATAAAAATCTGCCTGTCAAATAATTTCAAATCATCCTTGAAAACAACCCACCTCCACAGATAAAGGCTATCCCTTAATGCTTCAAGCCCAGACTCCCCATTGCTAGATGTCACACCTCCTCCTGAGGAATTTCAAGCATGAGGAGCCCCTAACCTTGTCAAAGCCAAGGCCGGCTGGCCAGGCTTGGGTACGAATCCCCACACCAATACCAACCAATGCCAACCAATACCAACAAATGCAATGCGGAGCAACATCAATACATGGTGTCAGATCCCACTCAACACACCTGCATAGCGTTTGTGCCAGAATACATGTATTTTCCTTAGCGTTTGTCACAGGGAAGTTGCTTTGAAGGAGTATAATCAGGCGTGCACCGATCAACTTGAAACATGCAGCTGTGCTATTTTGGGCTCTTTCTCTTTAGTTCTCCAATCAATTCAAAAAAATTTTTTTTTATGGCAAGATGAGGAGCCAATTAAAGGTTATGTTCTAAGAAAGTTTAGGTGTGAAACTGGCACCCATGGTTCTGAAAGTTCTATGCAAGCCTCGAGTGAAACGACTCAAAGCCAATCAAGGGCTGTCTCTAAAGACGTTGGGCATGAAACCAGTCTCTGCCATTCCATTGTAAAGGAAGGTAGTAGATAAACAGAACTTTGTTTAGGAAGGAGCTGAAGTATGATTGAGTTGCCAGTGTGGGAAGGATTGAGAGTGTATCTTCACATGATTGCATGACTTGGATGAATCAATGACTCATGGTGGCAGTTTTTACTCCAATGGTGAGATAGTATGGCCTAAAGTTCACTCCTTTGATGTCACAGTGGTTCAAAGGTGGGGGAAAATTGTGTGTGTGTGTGGGGGGGGGTCATTCAGGTTCCTGGTTAAAGGTTTATCCAGTGTGCTGATGCACAAAACTTTACAGAAGCTGAATAATGAAAGCTTATTTCACAGGCAAAGGCCTAGTAATTGCAAATTGAGAGTACTGTTGTTCCACTTGTCAAGTCATTTAAAAAAATTGTCTTGTAAGGGCAGCTATAAAAAGATTCTCTCTTCAGAATAGACCGAATACTTTCTGTTGAATCCCCAATCCCAGCACTGTACATACAAAATGTAGTCAACTATAGACTAAATATCACATGGCTGAATAACATAAACGTAACTTTACAAATCAAAGTATTACATTATTTCTGATACTGCAGTTGAGAAAAGTGCCTTTTGAAGTAGTCTGGGCTGCATCTGGTATGACATCTGTGTGTAGTTGTCAAGTTGCCATGGTGATAAGTTCAAGAGGTTCAAGGAGATTGCTGGACATGGGGCATCAATGAATAAATATACAAAACTTCACTATTCTTGGACAAAATAAGAAAACTCAAGGCGAATTTCTTTACCACAAACATCACTTCTACAAAAACTTTTATCAGGTTTTTCTCGTTACGAGTTTAATGCATTTGTTTAAAAGTTTATTTGTTTTCATGGTTTTCTTACTACTGTAACAATAAACAGTACAAATTGCGACAACTGTTTTTATCAACAAGGAAAATGATAAGGGCATCTTTAAGTAATGGACCAATAAAATCTACAAAATCATTCAACTCCAGACGATTGCTCCTGAATTGTCATTGCATCAAAGCATCTCCATAGCATGATAGGAGTCAGGCGCTGCCTGGCATTAATAGATGGCAGATGTTTCCACAACTGACCTATTAAACTCCAATGGGGGACTCAGCAAGAAGAAGAAACTAAACATCAAGCACAACAGAGACCCATTGGAGAGGGCAGACATCTTTTGCTTGGATACCAGAAATCATAAAAAGGCATAAACTAGGAGAAGTAGACCATAAACCATGTCCAAGAATGTGTGTCTGTCACACAAGAATCTCCTGAATTCCGTTTAGCACTGGCTGATGATTGGCCTGGCAGACTCTGTACAGACATGTACAAATTATCAACTGTCATAGAAACTGTTCTGAAGGGTATACTGATGGATGCTGGGGTATGGCCAGACTTTCAGATTATATCAAAGGGAATGGTGCAACACCTACACCTTGAAAGGATACTCCAAACCCCACCATCTAGTTTTCAAAAATTATGGTAAACCTTACCTGATCAAATTTTCATCACAAACAGTATCCCTGTTTTGAGAAAGCAGCGCAAGTTGATAAGTTGTTCTAATATGCGATCAATCAATTTCTGCATTGTTTCGTTCAATTTAAAAGTGATTACTTCTAGAGGAAGAAGTTGTAATTGGAACTGGTACATGTACCGTCAGCCTTTGCCCAGTTTATAATTCATCATTCTAAAATTGAGGTTTTACCGATGCTGATCCATCTTCAGATCCATCTTAAATGAATCTACTAGCCTGTGAAAGTGCCATGCAGTAGGCATATCTGAATTGCAGGAGCTTGTGGTCTTTAAAGGCTTCTAACATTGAAGAAAGAATGTCTGCTCTTTGGGAAGTTGTGAGAAACTGGTGTACCCATTTCATACTTTATCAACATCAAATGCAGTTACAAACTGAAACATTTTCTTGGAATGGCCCGAGTTCAGCAACTTCATTTTAATTGAGCTTTCAAATATTCATTTTGATAGTGATCAAATCTCAATACCAATTCCCAATACCATTGCCCTACATTGAGGGCCCATACCTACAAGTGACTAATTCTATTACAATATGCTCATTTCTTTCTCATCCTAAAAAAACAAAACCTTAATGAAATTTTTTTTGTAAAAAGATTTCTTTCCCAGATAAATCTCATGGTTGAGAATACAAACAGTCTATCATCAAGACTATTCAACCCTGATGGCAACTGTTTGTCAGTACAATAGAACCATGTGTGTGGCAAGCAAAATCTTCACGAAGAAAAAAAACGAAAGAAGAAAGAATACATTGGTGCTGGCTGCAAATTCCATCATCCAGACCTCAATAAAATCATCTAGAGATGAAGAGCATGTCTATCTACCAATGACAAGCAGGACATGCATGAATGCCCTGCGGTAATGATGAATGAGCCTCCATGGACAAGCATCTGGTCTGGAACCAGGAGACACAAGCCTTATATCTGTGGTGAGACATGTCTCTAGAATACAAGTTTTCCATCAGCAGCACCATTTGGAAGAAAATTCTTTCCACATCTGTTATCAAAAGTACTTTCCTAGGACTGCCCTGGAAGGGGACAGACACAGATTTAAGATGAAATTTGAGCACAGAG
>CM021527.1:18796142-18831404 GCA_010994315.2 Pisaster ochraceus
GATACAATTTGTTGTTGTTGTAGTCTTAACCTTACGACGATGACAACATGTGGTAAGCACTGTATACTTTGCTTTCCAAGTCCTGCAGAAAAACCACATCCTACTTAGGTGGGACTTGAACCCACGATCCCACCATTCTAGAGAATAAAAACATCTAGGTTAATTTTTGGAATGCCTAATGGGTTTCCATTAACATCTTTTATTTTAACAAACTCTTTTTGAAGTTTCTATAATATTCAATTGTTAATTGAGTTCACCGATAACCAAAAGTGCAAGCCGTCAGTCAGTTCATAGTTGTTTTTTTTAGTTTTCAGTTTCACGGTAGTCAAAAAGCCACTGCACTACCACACCAGCGACGTGGTCATTAAGACACCACCACTACTAAACACCAACTACCAATCCAATGGTATGAAGGCCTCGCCTCGTGATGATACAATGCCGAGATGAAATCACGACTATGACTAATATTAACCCTGCGCTTAAAGCCCCTCAGGCTTAAAAATCAAAGGCGTACCACGCTAACTCGAAGAACGAGACATTCTGAACATTGGGATGTAGGAGCAGTTCAGTCGTAAAGGACCCTTGGTGATCCATCAAGAGACCTTGCCGGACCGGCAATCTATTGGAGCTAAATTCAGGCAAGGGGGTCAGTCAAGCATTATGGATTGCTGATCCCATGCACGCCACAGCGGTTTGGCTGCAAACAAAAGAAATCTGTCCAAGTTATCTCGCGATTACAATGTAGTGAAATGCATGGCAGAGTGGAAGATGAATGAGACAAGGGGATGTCTGAGGAGCGGACGGGGAGGGGGAGGTGTCGGGATAATGATCTTTGTGTTCGCTACGATTACGCTGTACATTGTTTACATGTAAAGTGCAATGCTTGCTGGCACTGAAGAAAGATTACCGACGATGATGTCATTGTAAGGATGCATGGACAGACATTGTTTTATCATTCTCCATCCATAGGTGGTGCATTACTCCAGCAAAAACGTGGCTTCTGTTGCCCTAATCTTGGCCCTAGTGCCCATTTGTTTCCTGATGGTGCCTCTTTATTCCCTGATGGAAAGGCCTTCACTTAAAAAGGGATTTTGAATTCCAGGCATGCGGTAAACTCTATGTGTCACTGGAAATTGAACTGTCCCAAACCAAATTTATACCTACCCCAGTAGTTAACAGTTTCAGGTTTCTTGTTGTTCATTACATCAAAAGAATGTTACACCTTTACTCTACGGTGTTAAAATTGCATAAATCAATCTTCTAGAGGAAATAATGCGATGACGCTTCCGAATTATAAGCAAAATAAGATTTCAATTACATACAATATTGGTAGCGGCTAGACACCAGCTCTACCGTACAAAAAATAAATTGAATTTTGTCACCAGTGAAAAAAAAATCCACTGGCTTAGCGATGATGCGATAAGGGCTGTCCTACGTAATTTTGTTTGGCTTTGGTGAATTATCCTCCACCAGATCGGAGGAGAGATAAGAATGGTGAGGGAGGGGTGCTAAGAATAGGCTGACGTTAACGTCTGGACCGTGTACACTAACAGAAACTGAACACCAGAAACTAAGATAAGCATCAGAATGCACACCCGGTTAATAATGGCACCGGGGAAATAATGATATTAACGTCAGATAAAGTCAGAGTAATTTCAAGACTTAGCACCGAGTTATATTGTATTGTCCTGCAGCTATGTGCAATGAGAAACTTGCAACAATAGAAAGCAACGTGTGCACGTGTTATGGTTAAGTCTACATTCTAATTCCACTTTCAATGTGTGGTTTAACCCATAGTAGGAGGTTTTCATTTACCTTTAAATACAACTTGTGAACATATAGCATGATCTGGCATCATCTTGTCAGACCTGATGGTCACGTGTTAAAGTTTTCCGCTCTTGAAAATGGAAGGTTATGGGTGTGATTCCCATCTGAGCCACACCATCTCCCCTCCCCCAATAATAAAACACAACAAAAAGTAAAAGCCAGGATACATTCAATTGCTATGTAAGCACACAAGAAGCCAACAGAACAAGTGGATTTAATGGAAGGCTAAATCCAATTTCAAACACATTTGTCCAGAATCCACTTTGTCTGTACCCCCACCCCTAAGGCCTGTCTGCGAGCATTTACTCTCCACCAAAACCTTCCTCTACGAAAAGGACCTTTGTCCACAGGACACTTTAGGTCTTGGTAAAGACAGGCTAGAATAGGGGTCCCATGCTATAGAGGGCATACACCATGATGTTGAACAAGGGCTAGAATAAGGGTCCCATGCTATAGAGGGCATACACCATGATGATGAACAAGGGCATGGATGCGATTCTTTCACTAGATAAGGGTCCCATGCTATAGAGGGCATACACCATGATAATAAACAAGGGCATGGATGCGTTTCTTTCACTAGGATTCTAGGATTCGAGGAAGGGGTGTTTGTTTTGAGGAGGAAACATTCCTTCCACAATAATGACATGTAACTGAGTTAACATAGTTGAAAATTGCTCCTGTTTTAACCAAGACCCAGACTCTGACAACACCAGAGCTTGATTCAGGTTTACTGGACCACACAGCCACGACACTCCTTAGGTTGGCTCTTGTTGACAGTTTACGTTTTAGAAAAACCTCTTTTCAAAAGCATCAAATTTGAAGTAATTGATTTGTCTTTGAAACTTCCAGGTGCAAGAAGACATGGTCCATACTTAAAATTGCAAAACAGACAGCAGTGAAAAAACTCAAAGGGTAAATAACCCTGTCCCAGAAATTAATTGGCTCAGTGGTCTCAGCAAACTAAATCCTCTTGAAAACATAGAGACGCCGGCCACAAACAAGAGGGTGGGGGTCTTTCAAAATAAAGTGTCAACATGTCTGGACGCTCAGTGGTGTTATTTACTTCTTTGACCACAAAACGCAAGTCACTATTGCCATCTTGATAGTCTCTCATTGTAGTCCCTAAAGAGACTGCTACAGCCCAACAAAAGCGAAAGCTCACAGTAAGGTTGTTGCCTTATATTGGAATGCCAGACCAGAAAAAAACAAATCGGTGAATCGATTCCAGAGTTATTTTGAGGTTTTGACTTGAAAAATTGACACAAAAATTGAAAATTTCATTCAAAATGTCTTAACCAATTTGATTTGTTTTTATCACTGTTTAATGAAATAATGAAATATCAGCATTGCAAAATATTTTTAAAAAGAAAACTCTCTGATGCAATACATTTTTGTAAAATATTTAGGCCCTATATTCAATAGAGGATTTTCAAACTGAGACACAGTCTCAGAGACAAGAGTCTTTCAGTGACTTTAAACATGTATACAAAAGAACACTTCACTGCAGAGTTGTGCAGATAACCTACTTCTTAATACCCTTCCCCTCCTAATAATCAAAACATCCCCCTTACCCCCTCCCGTTACCACAACCACCCCCCACTGACAATCAGTCTACTTATTTCTGCAAAATACAACTGGTATGTTTACTGATATAGCTATATCAAACATGACCCTTTTACAGAATTTTAACCCAGTCCCAAGGAGAAAAAAAATAGACAACCCGGTCATAATGAGAAAAACTAGACATCAGTCAGAATGAGCCTAAAGAATAGAGGAAATTCAGTGTGATGATCATGCTCAACCACTCAAATCAACACCAGCCACTGTACTTTATTTTTCTAGGACGGGCACACCCACCCTACTGACATCCAAGTCTAATCACTAATCTTTCTGGCAAAGTGAAGGACATTCTTCGGCACAAAGGTGCACTTTTTCACGGGTCCAATTTGCCTGTGCATCGAACCAGAGTGTTTGGTAGGGGGGTGGGGGTGAAAGGGAGGGAGGGAGTCATCCACAAATGCGTGCATTAGTCGCGCTAAGAGAAACCCAGTGGGGCAGGGTTCGGAAGCGGACAAAATAATGGGAAGTGCAATGGAGCGCAACATGACAAGCTTCTATAACTGCTGATTGATTGGTGCATTCTTTTGTTATATTTTAGATGATGGTAGGAATGACTAAGCCACAAACTTCTGCTCAATTGATGGTCTGGCCAACCAATTTTTCTCAGCGGACTTCATTTTTTCCCTCTTCAAATTCAATAATCTCATTTAATTTTGCTGTCATAGTCTGTTCGACTCCCTGCAGAAACACCATACAGGCAGATACAGCGTCCTTTCTAGAGCTCGGGTATATCTCAATATTTTATCAATTGAATTTGTTTATATATCACACTTTCCTAAAGCGATGTTATTTAGTTATAACAATTTAGTTGTGCTGGTTACCATGGACT
The DNA here is from genome assembly GCA_010994315.2 of Pisaster ochraceus. Taxonomy (NCBI): domain Eukaryota; kingdom Metazoa; phylum Echinodermata; class Asteroidea; order Forcipulatida; family Asteriidae; genus Pisaster; species Pisaster ochraceus. Next base: position 18,800,419 of record CM021527.1, read on the forward strand.
TAACCACATGTGATGTAATTTTGTTTTAATGTGATTGGCACATTTCCAAAAGTACAGGTACATGTTCACAAAGGCTCTTTATTGATCGATGGGGTTGTATGATGCAGCTAAAACAAGGCCATTTACATTATCACTTCAGTCAAGTCTTGTTTTGAGAACTTGTAAAAAGTACCCTTCAGTTTTACCTGCCACCAGTGTATGATAAAACCAAATATACGTTCCTTTCGATATAATCCACAGTGACACTAGAAAGTACCCAGTATACATTGCTTATCAAACAACAGATAAAGGTAAAAAAATTAAAAACTTGATAAGATTGTTTATCCCCAAAGTAATTATTAGAAAAATTAAAAGTGACTTTTCAAAAATGATGTTTAGGTTCAGCATGAGGGGGATCTAAGGTGATCTAAGCCATAATGCCACTCGTTAACCAAGTACGGCCAACTCTCATTATAACAAGACCGCTGGGACTGGCTAAATTACCAATTTACAACAGGAATGTTGTTATCAGAGGACAGAAAAACAAAGAAAGCAGAAATGACATCCAGGACATCAGGATGTACTCTTTATAAGCAGAACGTCTTTATAACACTAACAGTGCTCTTTAGAATGAGGGTTGACTGTGGCTAAACTACAATGAAGAAAACAAGATGCAAGCCCCAGCGTCTGACTAACGTCAGAGGGCACATTATATAATATCTGTATTAATACAGTTTAAAATCCGTTCCCCACCACAGGGTCAAACAGCATACCTTTTAGACAAAATATCTTTGACAATTTCAGCCTTGATTTAAAAAAAATTACAACACTGCATTAAATTGTAAAAAATACCCAGGGTTCCGTCTGAACATTGAAGAGGAAAAACTCAATCTCTTTTGTTCAAATAAACAGCCACAAATTTAATTCTGCATCACAGCATAATATTGATCTCAAAGTTCCGCGTAATGTTAAAAATAACACAGTTTCTTGAAAGGATGAATATTTTTAGATAATAAATTGCAGGTGGTGGCATTCAATAAGCACCTGACTAAACATCCCCTGCATAAAAGCTACTGTAGTTTGTTGTGTGTAAAAGCCGCCTGCCCGCCCTCCCCGCCGTTGTGTACCGACCGCCCCGCCGCAAAGTCAGTCCATGTTTCAACTTGTGATGCCAATGTCCTGGCCATTATTCTTGAATGAACGAACACTGCTTTATCAGGCAAACACACACATTTTGCCCAGACAAACAGCAGGTCGGCAGGATCAAAGTGAGGGTTGCCTTGTTATCACGGACCACACTACAATGAGGCAAACGTTGTATCAACGCTGCGCTTTAAGCTGCCTAGGTCCAGAGTGCAACAGAGCTGTGTGTTTTTGCTACAAAGACAAGACAGGGTTACACAAGCGTAAATTCAACCTTGGCAATTGGCAATGACAGAGAGAGATGAACAATAATATTAACCGCCACTTGTTTTGTCTTTTTCCATCCGCTTCATGGATGGATGATTTTCCTTCCCTTCTTTTTATTGATTGATGCTCGTTATTTTTGCACTCTACGTCTACGGCAAAACATGAAGATGAATAATTCATGAAAATGACGAATCTTAACAGCGGGAAGGCTGTTTCAAGTGTGTGTTTGTTCGATTCAAACACAAAAGAAATCAGAATAGAGTTGAGATTTGTTTTCAAATAACAACCTGAGCAGAAACTCATGAAGCTGGTAAGCATTCTATTCTAAAGTATACAAAAAAGTGCTGCTACTGAAAGACTAAGGTCTTTGTATACCTAGGGATCTAAGCCATTTTGTCGTGTGCGGGGAAGAAGTACGTAGCAAAAATTTACCGGAGACAGATGTAAGCAATTAATATGCAAAATAAGAAGGTTAAATTCTGATCTGGAATGGGAAAACATCTCTTTGGGTTAATTCTAGCAACAAAAAAGTAGCAGTAATGCAACACTTTTTAGTAAGGAGCCATTTTATTGTTTACGGCCTCTTGTTACCACTAATGATTGTTACTGGAAACAAGTTCATTGTGTGCTCGGAAGAAAGGTTTAGAGCCTTCCACCCTTCTTCCTGGCACCAGACCATTTCTATTTCACATGGATATGTGTCCATTGAAGCAATACACCAAGTTTATTATTTCACAAAAATGATGAAGTGTGCAAAAGTATTCCCAAAAATCTCTGTCTTTGAGGGCAGGATTTGCCTCCCATTGGCATTTGCATGCAGAATGTGTTTAAAGTTCAGACACCTTTATGTGATCAATTGCTCCTTGTGGAAGGATAAATGCCTGAAGACTAACAAAGAGCTTACACAAAGACACAGTCTAAGTGCTCAGAAACATTCTCTCTCCAGGAACCCTGCTCCATCCCAACCGGAGAAACAACAAATGAGGTGACAAGGAGTCCATCTAACCCTCCTCACCAACTTGCCCCAACAGAGTTCATACATACTTTCTATAATCAACCGCTCCAATTGCAGCCAATACTGCATGAAGAAGACAATGACGATGAACAGTGGGTGGTACCCATGGGACACAGTGCAATGACACAACCCTGTGACTCTCCCACAAGCGCCCCTCGCACTCCGATCAAACTTGACGCTCAGTCGTCCACCGATAGTCCTACTCATCCGGAAAACTGGATTTCAGCATCCCCTGGTGGATTATAACGCGAGAGTGGGAGAGAGAAGGGGATACACAACAAACGCATCCTTAGAAAATTCCTGTTTCAACTTTGCGCCTTTGTTGGTTTTCTCACCAGAACATGGCACCTTTGAACTTGTCCTTTGTGTGGATATCGGATTAAGGCTCTTTTGTTCAAAAGAGTAAAGAATGGCGTTAAGTGCAGACCAACTCTGTTCACAAAATGTATGTACTTTATGTGAACTCAACCTTTTCGCAAGATAAAACAGCAAAGGTCTAACTTTTTCACTAATTTGGGGTGTTTCGGCTTTTTAAAAAGTGTAAACCTGTTTGTACACCATGAATACCATACCAGATTTTAAATATAATACCATCAATTCTGTCAATAATCCTTCCTGGATTTTGCCAATTATGAGGTACGAGGTTGCTTTCTCATTCAGCATATGTTATTGCTAGTCATATAAGCATTTAGGCCTCAGCCAAATACTTATTAATTATTCTATAACTCAGTGTATATCTTCAAGTGTTCAAAAATTATTTAGCAGTAGAGTAAAATATCTGCCAAGTTCAAAAAGAGCAAATCATTTCTTCTGTAAATTGCTCCATTTTTTTAATATTCATGATAGCTTGGTCTCACTCCTTGGTCTACAGGATAAAGAAACCAGAACATCAGGATGTCTGATTGCCAGAATTTACACATCACCAAAAATAAATAGTAACGGTTAACACACCACATATTGATGATATCCCCCTTTATCTTTTCAGGCAAAATATTGGGGAGGGGGAAATCCTGTATTCAAGCGACGTCCTAAAAAATCCCTCATGTACATGTACAAAATTAACATAATCAAAGATGCACATGAACACAAACGCCACCATGATGTGAAGTTTGTACAAAATATCCGCCAGCACAGACAGATTTTCTACTGGGGCCTTAATGAAGTTGTCTTCCACTAAAAAAAATAATAATAATAATAAATAAGAAGAATAATTTTAAACGAGACAAAACAGCAGGTTTCAGCTTCAGGAAATTTCAGTCATAAAGTCTGCAACCTCCAGGCACAAATCTCAGAACGTCTCAATCACATCTCAGTAAAACCATTGATTTTTCCCTTTTAATTCAATTTATCTCAGTGACGAGTGTCAGGCCAGACGCGTACAACTTGATGAAGAGGGGGGGCTGCCCCTGCAAACCTGAAGACTCTTGATTGTAATTATTCTGTGTATTACGACGCAAATGGAGTAGCCCAACGAGTTGGTCGTGAGAAATTTGACACAAGAGTTTCAGTGAAAGAGCAGGCGAGGGAGAGATGAATAAATGCATGTAGAGGTAAAAAAATAAACAAGAAAATTAGGATGAAATAACACCAAGTACAAAGGCTAGTCAAACTAGTTCATGTATGTAAATTATCTACAGGCTGGCTTGGCCAATCTGAAGTTTAAGATAGGTAGAGAATTGTTTTGGTTCACTAATGTTTCTTTTCTTTTTTTCTTTTACCAATGTGTATTGTTGATGATTTCTTTAGGGACTTGCCACACAGTATTCATTAAAATATATCCAATGTTTCAAATCTAATTAACTGCAACTCATTCAGTTTGATGGAGCCTCCATAATTTGACTTGTCAATTGTGATACAGTTAGTATAATAAAATTAAGAAACGGTCCTCACTGCGTCTGGTCTTTCCACACATCCTTTTTATCACCCTGTACCGCCAACAATTGTAATACCAGTATAATAATGACGATACTGAACAATTTTGGGAGTGTTAAATGTCTCTTTAGATGTGCAACGGGTCCCCTCAGGATAAAGTCGGTGTGGAGGGCGGAGAACACAAAGCCGAAGCCGAGAGAAAGGGACCCCACAGGGAAAGCCTGGGTATTCCTTATCATCAGGCGTGAATCATTTGGAGTTGCCTTTTGGAATCCCGCAAAGGTTGAGTCATAATCGAGGGCCGGTCAATACTGGCTGGAGGCTCCTGTCAGTATTCCACCGCCTCGCCCTCCCTTGAGAAGCTTGCCCTGGAATTGATGTTGATTTCACTAATGCTGAAAAATCTGGACAACTTGGAATCCAAAAGCTGCTCACAAATTTTCCACAGAGAATGTTTGATAAGAGATCTATATTCAGCACAGTATCTATTTTTACCACATTGCTTTGTTACCCTTTTCTTTTCAAAATTTCCTCTCTAAATGCTTTGGGAAAGTCACATTTGGTTTAATTACAAATGTACACACAAATTACAACATCTTTCAAAGCAGAATATGATGTAAATGTAGGACAAATATGTCTCTGTCCCATAAAATCATTTTAAACAAATAGCCCATAACAAAGTGAAGGTACTCACCAGGCCCGAAATTTGACCCTTGACAAAAATATGTTTAAATCTTGTCAAGTACAAGGACTGACTTAGGCTACATGGTAAACCTTTTGATCATTACTGGTTGTACTGATTTTCTTTTGGTAAAAAAAACCAGATTCAAAGAAATCAGATTTAAAGAGGCAGAATGTTATCCCACTTGACCAGACCCAAAAGCCCAAACTGTCAAACTGTCATGTGTATATGCACCATAGAAAAGTCAAACAACCCCAACACTGTCTGTTTTAAGCCACTGGTCTAGTGTCAATACTAAAGCTGTACTTAGCAATGGATGTCATCGACCTCTTCCGATAAAAAAAGGTTCCAAACTTTGATAAGAGAGAAGACCATCCCAACCTATTACACCTGTTAAAATCACAAACAAAAATATGCACCGAATTATCGGGCAGCGCCTGCGAAAACAGAACAAAAGGCATTTCAGAAGACGGCGTTTATTTAACCTTCTCGATTGCAATAAACCTGCTGGACACCTCTTCCATATAGAATGATTTTCTCCTAAGCTGACACCCATTAGGTGCATTCTTGAATATGTTCACACTATGAGACCCAAGACTAATTGCTGGTACATGTTGCTGGAATCAGGCCACCCAGATTGCATGATCAGACCATCTTTATTTGACATCTTCTTACCTGTCATCTTGTTTGAAATACTTAAAAGGTGGGATGTGCAATATTTGGGGTAAGGGTTCAGGAAATACCCTCATGTTGGGCCTACTTGTTAGTACACCCAAATAACCCTTTCTGACTTAAAAAGTCATCTAAGCTTTTACTTTAAAAAATTCAAATCTAAAAAAGAAAACTCTAACTTTAAAAAAAGAACCTTACTGACTTCCACATGCCTGGTTCTAAGCAGCTTTATGTCAATTAGCAATCCTGAGATGCTCCTGAGAAGAAATAGTGACACTAACTGATACCAGTTTATATCAGCACAGCTATTTAGTACCTACATGTTGTCTTTTACCCAAACACTGATGTATACTCAATACAGGACTTCACAGGACTCCTGTGAAAAAAATGCACAGGCATATAATGGTGCCAAGTTCTTTCAAGTAAACATTTATACCGTTCTTCCTGTTTTCAAAGAAGTATTTTTATTTAATCATGATCACTTGCGAATCACCAAGTAATCTCAATCCATTGAAGAATACAGGACCACTCATGTAGCTGAGCTCTGTGGGAGCATATAGAGCAGGTCTGTTCCTTACTCATGGTAGGAGTGATGCACTGTTGAGGGATTGCAACTAATCCAGACAAAGTTGAACACAAATGCTTGTGGCATGCTCAACACAGCAGTAACACATTCCATAATGCTTTACCAGTCACCACATCAATAATCGGTTCATGTTTTTCAAAAGAAAATATGTGCATTGAAAGTGGTACAGTTCCAAAAACTTTAAAGTGAAGGTGGTGAGAGGTATTATTTTACAATTTCCTCCAGAGTCCAAATTCTCTTCCTTTTTGTTTACCATGAATGTTAACTAAAATGCGTCTTCTTCCTTTTTTTAGTGGGCTGGATATGGGAGGGGAGAATGTTGAGAAAAGAGGAAAATTAATTTACGTTTTTAAGTAAATGTATTTTGCCTTGAAATTCCAGACCTTTTTGTTTCCATCTGTTCTCCTTTGCTGCCACTGTTCCCTTCTGTGGTTGGAGGACTATGGTTTGTGGGGGCTTCTTTTTTCCCAGGAGTGGCATAAGATAAACAGGTACACCACAGGTAAATGCAATTAACATTCCAGGATGACACACCTTTACTACGAAAACGTAACCTTGTTATAACAACCTCCTGCAAAATATCAGCCATATTCAACATAAGAAACAATCTGGTAACGGAAGAGGGCGACTTTGTAGGGTTTCAGAAGTCTCTTTCCAAGAAGCTTTTCTGAATTCAAGAAACGTCCCAAACTACAAACTAATATTAATGTGGACTTTTTTCACTCAGCAGGAAGATTCCTTTCGTGGGATGTTTAACACTTCGGCTATCTTGTTAACTGTCGAAACTTCAGATAATTAGACTGACTTTAACATTAGATTTTCAAATTAAGGATGTCTAGTTTGCTTGCGATTGGAACTATATTAGGCAACAAGGTTTAAAACTTTTGATTTATCAATGGAAAGTTGTGTTTGTTTTTACTTGCGAGTAAACTTTCAAAAGTTAAGACAGTCAAATTGAAGATCCCTCTTACATGGAAAGCAATTGAGATTATGCAAACATGTTGCCCTACTATGGTAGAAAAATCCTGGTCTTCAAGAGTTATTTCAATGCACATGTTGAGTCTAGCATCCATGTTGCAGTACTTATGTCTGGCCTTTGGTTCTCAACAAGAAGACCTTCTGTTTTGAATAGACCTACACTAAGTACTTCCCCCACTGATGTCCAGACAAAGAATTAAGTCGCAGTCTTCCTGGACTGGATGAAGTGGACCTAAACCTGTTTGTCCACTTGACCAGCACTGAAGATAAACAACTTGAAGAAAATAATTATATGTGTACTGTAGTCTTTCATGTGGGGTCTGGTTGGTACACAATGTGATGGGGCAGTTAAGGGGGTTGGCAATATGGACCATGTAGACTCTAGTAGCAAAGGTCACCCAGGATAAACAGGAACAATCTTGGAGGACATTTCAGTTTATACAATAAGAAGGGCAAATAGATGTATAATGTGCACAAATTTACACAAACTCGTGCATGCTTTGTGAAGTTCTACACACCTGATGTATGCGCTTGAGTACACATGTGTGCTAGTATTCAAGGTTATTATGTTTGTAAGAGATTCTAGTTTCAGGAGTATTTCTTGAACTTAAAAAGAAACTTCAAAACTCAATGTTTTTTTCCTTGTGTTGGTATTATTGTCTGCCCGTTCTATTACTATTTAAATAGCATCAAAATTCATGAAAAAACAAGCTCTCTGGCATAACATGTCTACTGCTTTACATATCAACTGCCCTATTGGCTAGGGTTCAATCTGTGCTACACAGAATGACATTCTCAAACCCCCTCCAACCCAAGCCCCACCCCCCACACCCCAAGATATTCCTATTATATTGTCAGCCATAAAAAAAATAGTTGATATGCTACTATGTTCGAGTGAATTTACACTTTTGAGAAATCTGTTTCCATGCGTCAGAAGGAAAACTTCTATGTACATCTTCTTAACCACAAAAATATCTAAACTATCAACCAAATAGAGTCCTATGAACCTTCTACTAATGACCTCCAATGACCGCAGGAAGTTTTGGTTCACAAAATATTTTCCCACTATTACTCTACTTAAAATTTGCTGGCTCTTCCAATCTATGAATAATCAACCACTTCACTTTATCACACTCTAACACATTAAAAACCCATTAAGCCTTCCTCCTTATCATCAATTTGTAGCTTACTGCCCGACCTGGGCGACCCCCACGCCACCTTTCAAAATCGGTACCCATCTTTCTGGATTGTAATTGTTTGCACAATGTTCCTTCACTTAGTCTCTGATTGGCCTGTGAAGTACACCATAGGAAAAAAATGACTTTTGGACTTGAATGAGCGGAACCTTTCATCAGTAAGACCTCCAAAATCAAATCAAAATTATCTGAGGATAGGATCAGAGTACTGACCCATACACTGTGACCCCTGTACTTTTCGGTGCCTTTGAGGTGCGTTCTTACATGGAGGCTCACGATTGGGTAAATATTGACATTTCTGCATATTGAATACACAATACGCATGCGGTCAATTCCTAGGATCAGTCAATGTTGGGCTGGATTCATTACAATATGAGAGAAAAATAAGACAAAAACATGAAGGGTAACAATAATTTATCATTAAAAAGAATTTAACCAACTCAGTCCAAATAACACTCCAATTTTGATTACCGACCATAAAACAAAACATTCATCGACACCAATTTTCTGCCTCGCACATAAAAACCACTTTTGCCTTTTACAAAATAATAATGCTTCAGCTACACCTCTTATTTTACAGGTAGTATACATGATTGGCTTGCCCTGTTATTTTCATAATAAATGAACTTGGGGTTAGTATTTTACTGTTTAAAGTTGTGTGTGCAAAGATGGTGATAAAACAAAGAGAAGACAACTTTGTCCTCACAGTGTGGTTTCTTAACCATACTTGAGACAAGACTGCACAATTTATAGACAGCTCCTACTTTTGAGCAATTCATTTTAAATAAACCCTTAAATAAAGTCATGAACCAAAATAAGGACATTTGCTTGCACATGTAACTCTTTTAGTAAGATTACAAATATTAGTTGTTTGTTATTAATTGTTTCTTTCTTTCTTTTTGCAATCAAAATTTACCACAAACAATTTTAAGCAATCGAACCTATGGTAGAACACCACAATTGCAGAACAAATCATTTGATTGGTTATCACCACCTTCAAAGAATTCAATTGGTTGACTGTTGCTTTCTGTGGATAGGGACCTGGTTTGATCATTAACTACAGTGTGCACTTAACCATGCACTTGATATGTGGCTTCTAGTACAATACATAGTGAGTTAAGCAAACATTATCTGACATCACAATGGGGAGCCTTCCCACTTATCCATATAATTTATAAACATAAACCTGCACAAAGCATCATATCATTCCTATTGATACAAATGGGTTATGAGTGTGTTGGGCAGGGGTGGGTGGATTGAGGGCCTGAGCTCGGTCAAATCTTTGGTTTTTTCAAAGAGGATGTGGTAAAGTTATCCACGTTGTTTTCAAAATTGCTCCAGCTAAAGACAGCTAATAATTCCCCTTGTATAGCTTAGCAAAATGCTTTAAAAAATGGTATCATTTGCTACTCAATATTAGCATACAGTGTGCACAAAACATGTTCAGTCCAAATATTTTGCTATGCAAAATTGCTGAATGAAATCATTCCCTAAAAGGTCAAATTTAGTCAGGCAGAAATGTGCACTGGTCTATAAAAAAAATGTTCCAAATAGTGTTCAGATCTTATTTGTTAGTATAATGATGGATTGTTATAATACATGTTACATATTACACACAAAGATACTTGTCATTTGACTGGTGACACATGCATCATATGTTATCCTTTATTTTACGATGCATACTTCCGCAACACTCCAAAACACGAAGTGTCTGAAGCATCCTACAATTACCCATAAAGGACTCACATATGAGTCCTATATATATAGGACTCATCTGTCTGAAGCATCCTACACACACACAATTCAAATGACAAGGATTTATGTTCAAGTTTTATCAAACAAATATTGGATGCATTTAAATGCATTGTTGCAGAAATGAAATCAGGCTTTTCCATTTCACTCAGCTATGCTTCGCCTCCTTAAATGGAATAGTCCAGATTTTACCTCATGATTTATATGCTGCGACAATGCACTCAAATGTATCCAGTATTTGTAAATTGTATACTGAATATAATTGTAATGATGATTATAATTTTCTCCAATACCAAGGAGTAACTTCAAGCGTAGCTTTTAAAGGACCTGAAGATATTACTCGTACAAAAAAGTACAAAATAAAAGGAATATCTCAGGATATTCAATCAACTAAAACCCACTTGTCAGGTTATCATTCATTATCAATAAAAGCTCAGCCAATGTCAAGACAAAATCAAATTGGGGCACGGGGCCAGAGAGAACAGTAAACATCCTGCGGTGTCATAGATGGCATCAAACCAACCCTTCAATAAATATCTCACATGAACTCTGTATACAATCATCAGTTGATAATTAATTTTGGGGGAAAAAATAAAATTACAATATGCAGTTGTCCGAGGCTGAGTAGGTGAAATTTAATTAATGCACGGCCAAGACAGAGCATTGACGACTGACTGACTGGCGGGGACCATTCAGTCATGATTTAAGACGGTGTTGTTCACAGAATGATTAGAGCTGACGTTTCCCTCTCATTGTCACCACCTCCAGACGGTTATCGTTGACATCAAGTGGTCTCCGTCTCCAGCCAAGATCAAACTCTGCTCTCCAGTGAAGGAAAATATTTGTTGTGTGGTTTATCACGGAAGAGTTGTAAATTATTGATCACAGTTTAATTGTTTTCTTTGGGCTGCTACCATATTTTTTGGAATATACAAGTAAGCCACCAAGGAATATAAGCCATGGTATCTAAAACCATTAAGATTCAGGCGTTGTATTATCCACGCTGCTATAAAAAATGCATCAAAAAGCATCCAGCTTGTTACATCACTGTAGGCTGCACCAATTCACACAGGACCTTTGACAGGTACCAGTTAATAGCAGCATCCTCATCCTGCAAACTGCAATTATTTTTCAATGTTCATTCATTGCCAATCAGAAACATACATGTATGACAAAGCGATAAACATGGCGTTATTTTACTCAGGCGTAGAACTGGTTGACGTCAAGGGTTTAGTGCACACACTTCATATTATGCACCTGCCCTAGACTTTTCCCTCAAGTGATTATTCTCATTAGACTTCTCTCATTCCTCCCGTCATCAGTGTGTTTGTTCATTTGTATTGTTGATTCATTTTGTTAACACAGCCCTGGTGGTGAGACTATTGTTTCATAATATGGTGCCCAATACGCAAGTGTGCTGTGCTTAGCAACCTTTAAATGAATAAGGAGCAAGACCACCGAGTTCAGCACCACCCACATACAACTTGACATCTACACTGGCAAGTAGTCTTGAAGTGTGAATATTTGATCGATTGTCAAGTTATTGAGGTTGGGTTGCTTTTACTTGTTTCTGAATGTTAGTAAATAGGTCAGAGTCACACAAATTTCCAAAAATTGATTTAGCCCAAACTGCCCAAGCTTCCTTAGCATGTAACTGTACAAGCCATCCAGAATTTTGTCAGTTTGAAAATATATTCATAAGCCATGGCTAATATGCGAAAAATTACAGGTTTGTTTTTACTTTAACATCAGGCTCCTGAACAAATTACGTTGGGTGTCACTACAAAATTATCATAAAAAAATACTGTGGACAGTTTTATTTCCATGCAGTGAAACCAATGCATCGCTTGCAAATGTATTAACAAAGCCTTTTATTATTTATTATTAATGTTATTAATTTTAACATATTTATTTCAAGTAGAATCAATTAGATTGTTTTACTTTATGTGAATTACATTACTTGAGATAAGAATTGCAGGGAAACAGTTCTAATGCATTGGTATATTCAAGGTATTTGTGAGAAAATGTTAACTAAATATAAATTAGAATTAACAAACAAAAACAGCTTTACTCATAGCAGCTTGTAACATTATGATTATTATCATAAATGCTCGTTGTCACAATGTCCTTTGAGACAATTGTTAACCTTCGTCAATAAGAAATTATAAAAATGATATCTAATTTCTATCCAGCCAGACTTGTCGAAATGTCAGCAGCCAAACCACTCCCAAGCTCGGCAGGTGCCACTTTGCCCACAGGCCAGGGAACCCAGAAACACCTTTTCTGAAAAGGCAGGTTCAAAAGCCTTGTAACACAATCACAGAGATATGTAGATTGAGACCATTGCCGGTGGTGCTCCACCAGTGCACCTGACGGAAAGGAGAGACACTGCGTCACGTAGCACGGCAGCAACCATGGAGGAGAAGGGGGGCGAAAGGCATACTTTCCCCAGTATTAACAGCAGGGTCCAGGGATTTGAATATGGGTTAGTAATAATAATTGATGATGATTAACCAATCAAGCTATCAGGTTTACTTCTGCTTTGCCAGTCAGTTTGGTCATGGTATCTGAGATGAATACAGTATGGAAATCAATGCTACATCAGGGCATATGAAATGTAGAGACCGTGGCCAGATTACAAATCCAGAATGCATCACAGGCAAATTGTGGACAATCAAGATTATATATTATATTCCATACACTTAATACCTCTGTAATCCTCCGAGTTATTAATACCTCTTGATGAAGTCTAATTTTCTGCTGAGAAATCAACAGCTATTTAAAACATCTATGTCCATCATTGATTACGAGGGGAAACAAATGCTATTCTTTTCTTATTTTATTAATGATTTTCCCTTGAAAAATTCAATAACTTAAATTATTCCATTGTTGGCATTTACATGTTAAACTAATCAATACTTTCACTCAAAATAAACATTTTCAAGAAAAATTAAATCATGAAAAATAGTTAGTGTCTGGAGTGTCTTGATCATGTTACGTTATATCCAATAACCATGGACAAAGGACACTCTACCACAACAAACGAAAAAAAAACAAGTACAACTACACTTACATCAATGCTCAGAATGCTGTGAGATGCGATTTTGAAGCACACAAAGAAAAAAAGTACAACACTTGACCATGGCACCTTCGCTATGTACCCAACCTGTTCCCTAAGGGTTTGGACTCCAGTCTACTACAATTCGTTAATACACCTTGCACTTCAGTACTAGTATTAGCTAAACGCTTTACCTCAACCACTTAAAAGCTATTTCCCCATTGCCTTTCAGTCCTCACTAAATTGCTCACACCGCTTCATGTTTCCATCCTGAGATTATGAAAATGATATCCTCTAATTGTGGCATGCGAGTCCTAAAATTGGGATAAATCAGCCCTTTAAAGAGAAATTGTGGGAGTAAGTGATAAATGACAATCATGGGCATGACATTTTGGGTTTCAATCTGTCTAAAGGAAGGTCATTTATCAAACAATTGCTCAATTAATTATCTCACTGCCCATAGTTGCTTCTTTGTTCTTCTGCTGTGAATTGATCAGTTTTATTTTCAGAGATGTTGTGCATTGCACTTGTAGTTGTAGTTGTACATGTACTTTAAAACATAAGAAGCTGTCTGCATTAAAGTCAAACCTCCACAAATCTGGGTTAATAGTTTGCGATTTGTTCCAACAAAATGTAACAAAGGTTTCAGACAAGCAAATGAAGTAAAATTAATCAATCATTAAAGATAAACAAATCATAGAAAACAGTATTTTAAATTACTGTTTACAAGTATGCCAAATCCACAAAAGCAATCAAATAATTAATCAATCAATTTACTTAAGCATTACCCCCTTTCTTTACAAGAAATCAACATGGACCCTGACACTCAAAAATGATACTCTTTTTGGAGTATTTTTACGGATGTTGAATTGAAGCAAGTACGTTGTGTTGTACTTCTAAGCACCTTACAGTTGCAACCACACTTAATTCCACACAAAATCTTGTTGGGTAATCAAGCCTTGTCACCTTGCCACAATGATCTGACACTCTCCGCTCAGGTCCCAGCAATCAGATTCTAATGTAACCCTAAAAAAACTGATACACTTTATCAGCCCCTCAAGCAGTTACATGTTCAACTAAATAGGGTTTACAATTTCTATCTAGCAGCTTCAGAGAAAGAAGGGAGTAAGAGTTCCCCCATTCAAGCCACCGTTGCACTTCCACAAAATACTTTTTTTTCCTTCCCAGTGACTTTTCAAGCCTGGTCAAGTGTGAGGGATTTTCTCTCCCCATTCAAGTAGGATTAGCAGAGAACTTTTGGTGAGTTCCGCCAGCAAAACAAACACGGCGAGCAAAAAAGCCCTGCGTGTGAAATATCACTGTGATATACTTATTATGTCTTGTTTTCATACACATCTGGATATTTTGGCCCAACAGTGATGAACTAATGAATGAAGAGGGTATGTTTCTTAAAGAAGTATTTTCACAGGTGTAGGGGAACTATGACATATAGTACAAGAAAACTGCAGTGGAAATGTACTCTCTGAATTAAAGTGCATTGAGGGTGCAATAATCAGTGGGAAAAACACATGTGGGCCCTCTACATTTTCAGAAGAACATTCCACACTCCAGAGAATCTGAGGATAAAGATCGAGCTTGTCTTGTACCAATATGGAATGACACTGATGGGGAAAAAACACAACTTTTAATTTTTACATCCAACCAAAATAACTTCAAATTACTGATAGCATGAGTAAACTACAAATGTACCTCAGCAGGTTTTTCTATTAACAAAAATAAATTACTCCCTTGACCTAAACTTTAAAAGGATTTGGAATGAAATAATAACAAGAACCACAACAGAATCAGGCACGTAATGTACATGTATTTCACATGGGTGTGAGGACTGGCCTCCAGACTAGTAAGCCATCTCATTGTACACTACCATGAAACAGGAAGCACTATTGTGTGTTAATTATTGCACTAAGCTACCTGTACAGAGAACACTCCAGCCCTATTGTAAGACTTCAGGTTCAATTCCTGGCCAGGTATTCAAATGCTGCAGGCAATAGGCATGCCAAAATGAACACCCTGAATGCTCGCTAACGACCGATGACTAATTCCATCCAACCAAATGACCAAATGACGTACATGCACTCTGTGGAGTAACTTTTTCTTGGGATTCTGTTCAACTGGAAGAGTGAATAATAGTAACTGATTTCACTCAGATACAGAAACACAGAGGAAATCATAAGAGATTAGGGAAAATGCTGTAACACAGAAGAGGTTTTCAAGCATGTATGGCAAGTTCCAAAGCAGTCCGTTGAGAAGCAATTACTCACATGGTTTGAATACCAAAGTCAATGAAAGACATGCTTGTAAAACAGCCAGTATCTCAGAAATCTACTTCAGATTAAAGTTTTTTTTTTCAACTAGAAACCTTGATTTTACAGGGTTTTTTTTGTATTGCCACAGCTTTGTTGGGAGTCAGTAAACCCATGGTGAATCAGACAGAGTAACAGGGTACACATGTGACACAAATTGAAAAGATTCTCACACAGTCCAGAATAAAGCATTATTTAACGATCCCGGTTCTTCAACAGCTTTGAAAATAATGAAGGCACAACATGTTCCACCATTTTCACCAGTTAAGTGATGAGAGCATTTATCAACAACCGCCACCCAAACACAAACTACAAAACAAGTATCAAACTAAAAAAGAGAGAAGGGGGGGTGGATCTCCACACCAATCAGCCTCAATTTACCACTGTGCAGTATAAACAATTGTAGTTGCTGTCGGCAGGTGCAGCCGACTTCAAAGACAGGGGAACAAGCACTTGACATGGAGGTGACAGAGAGCTACCATGGAGAGGAAAGCTCTCACAATCCTCTCAAGGTGCCGCAAGAGGCTTAACTGCCCAACTCTTCTCTCA
Organism: Pisaster ochraceus; assembly: GCA_010994315.2. Taxonomy (NCBI): domain Eukaryota; kingdom Metazoa; phylum Echinodermata; class Asteroidea; order Forcipulatida; family Asteriidae; genus Pisaster; species Pisaster ochraceus. The sequence continues at coordinate 18,816,492 of CM021527.1, forward strand.
CCCGCTGCTCAGTGATCTCAACACACACTCCATAAAAAAAGACCCCAGTGTGTTTATTAAAAAGGAAAATACTCTGGACACCCCTGGCTAATGTTTGTACAGGGGAATTTTGCCAAAGGGGTACATCACCTAGTAACCCCCCTCTGAAAAATACTGAGTCCTGGACAACCCTGCCCACTATGGGATGAAATTACTGAGCTAACAGAATGTGACTTAAGTTGTTTTCTTCGGTGGAGCACAATTCCACAGCAAAACAACCTGGACAATAAATAATGCTGGTTTTTAACCTCGCTCCCTCACAAAACAGCCAGGGCACTTATTTACCATAAGAACTATCTCTTTCTCTATTTGTTTCCTTATCCATGGTTTAAATAAAATGCTTCCATTACACATGCTAACCAGGCTTGTTTATACAAGCAATGGTCTTTACCTTCTTTCTAAACCAATCCAATTACACATAAAATGTACTTCTCTTTCACACTTTGTGAAACAGTATCACTGCCAAAGAACTCTTCCAAGAAAAGTGTCTGAAATGGAACCAACAGCATGGATTCATGGCTGAGAGATGGAATGAAGAGCATGGCTGTGAGAGGGAACAATGAAATGCAAAATACTGTAACACACACCCAACAAAAGAGGGACCAAGATCTCTGATATGCTAAGCACATGTAAGGATTGTTTAAGTATAACTCGATACAAAACCTGAATGCCATGTGATGGAAACTGTTTAAGACTGCTCTCCAAAAAGTGGTTAATCAGTGGTAATAATTACAGCTCAACTACTCAATAACTTAGGGCTGCCTCCCACCCCACCCCCTCAACAAATATTAATAATACTAAAAATAATACAAAACATATTTTAAAATAAAAATAACTAATTACATTTTCATCACCAAATCTGGTGAAAAGGTTAGTGAGAGGAAATCCTGTTAAAAATAATTGTCTTTGTTTGTGGGGAAAAAAACATGGGTGTACATGAAGGATAGAACGGCACTCCGGATACCTTTTCTGAACCTTAGGGTTACCAAAGCACACAATACAGCCACACAGTATATTCATAATGATGTTGGACATTTTTTTGCATGGAAAGGATTAATGGTTGCAGAGTCTACAATTTCAAGTAGTGGACAAAGGAACAGGAGGTTGACCCAAGGGGTAGGTTATTCTGTCTTTGAGAAGGCGGTGTTCCAGAGTGTGATGTGAATACAGCTACAGGGATCTGTCTGCCTTGGTGATAATTGTTATGGCATATTAGCATGCAGACACTGAATAATACAGTACAAAAACTAAACATAGGTGGGCAGGTCTTACAAAGATTTCAATGATAAAGAGAAAATTATGCTTGGTGAGAAAGTAAATACTTGTACAGAATAATTTTAAAACATTTTGAACGTTAAAGTACAGTATCTCACCTTGTTTTCATCGAAACCCTTACATCAATTTATGAAAAAAGACTAGGATAAATACCAATAACTAATTCTGCCTTGACTCTTATTAACCATCAATCAACATAAATTCCCATTAATTTTATTGAGGCCAGTACATCATGACAGATCCAAATTCAAGCCAATTGGCCCTACTATCCCAAATGGCCCTGTTTGCAAACAATTCCTGTTGAATTTTGTCTTACTCTCTGCATTTTTTTTCCCTGCCTGTGCGTTCAGCATGCCTCTGTCAAGCAAACCTTCAATTAGCACACGGATCAGTGTGAGGACTCATATGTCACCACCCCCGCACTTTACTGGGTTTCCCCCTAAACATGATCTCCAGCAAAGGGAAGGCATTTGATCTCGCATTAGGGCCGAGGCCCATTGAGGCCACAGCCTGGTTATATTGGGTCATTTATTGTTCTACACTGTATGAATAGGAGCTTTTAATCAGCGCTAAATGCAGAGTGAGTGATATGAACTTGATAGTGTAAACTTACTCTCTTTTGTTTGGGCTGTGATACAGATGCATGCATAATTTGATCCCTTTGTTTGTTTTTTCACTTTGTGTGACTGTTTGAAAGGGATATTTTCATACAGGGATTAAGCGCACATTTTCTCCCTGATACAAATGAGAGACCAGGGCCCAATTTCAGAGCTGCTTAAGCAGAAACAAATTGCTTAACAGAAGAAATGTGCAGGATACCAGTCAAAAGTTGTATATATGATATGGTAGCTTGGCTGGTAACCTTATTCTGGTAAGCATAGTTTATTTGTGCTTAGCTACTTTTTGTGCTTAAGCAGCTGTATGAAATTGGGCCCAGCATGTACATCGGACATGATACTCTCTCACAATCAACCAGTTAACTACCAATAAAGTTTATTTACATGAAACATGAATGCTTGCCACTATTTACAGTTGATCTTCTTTTCGTAATAATAATACATAGAAACTACTCATTTGTTTCGATCGTTCCTTTCAGTACACATAAACCTAAAGAAAAAAACCTTTGTTGCAAAACTGATGATCATAAAACTCAAGACAGTTTTTAAAAAAAACATTAAAAAAAGAAATTTGTTAGCACTGATTAAGCAGATTTATCAGCATCTTATTTCTTACCTTAATGACGCGGTCATGTAACCTCAGCTGAGACTTGTCCGCTGGTCCGTTCTCGATGATCCTTGATACTATAATGCCCTCAGACAGCCCCTCAACCTGAAACCAAAAATGAATATTAATGATTATAATTTATATTGCCCGCCCACCCCCAAGAAAAAGGTGAATGGGAGACTGGAGCTGGAGATGAGAAGTGAAAGGCACAATGTTGTTTTTGCAACAAAATTATTTGAGCACTACATGTAATTATCAAGTTTATTAACAGTAAACATCAAACATAAACTGTTTTCACTTGTTTTCATCGATCATTATGAAAAATAAATAGTCAACCCTCGTTATAAACAGAATTGTTATAAAGAGGTTCTGCTTATAAAGAGTACATTCTGAAGTCCAGAATCTCATTTCTGCTTTGTGTTTCTTTATTTTGCCATCCTCTTATAACAATGTTTCTGTTATAAAGAGGTAATTTGGCAAGTCCCAGTGATCTTGTTATAATATGAATTGACTGTATCAATTATGAATTGGCCTAAACACTGAGAAAAAAACACAATTCTTGATTTTGTGCTTGTGTTTTCATCGAGTATGCAGTGAACACTACATCACCCTTAAATCACGTATGTTCACAAAAAGATTTATTAACTCAACATTTTCAACAACAAGTTGGAAGCATTCGTTAGCTGTCCCAACATTTGTGTGACATCTGGCATTGTGTGGGTTTCCAATAGAGCCAGTTAAACAAATTAACAACACACTATCCATGGGCTTATTTTGTACATCATTGCCCTCACTGATGTGGATAATAATGCTAGTCATCTGGGTCTGGGGCAATGGTCAGGGTCCCAATATGGTAATAGCATCTGGGCCTGCGGAGGAGTGTCTTATAATGGACCAACTATTTACGTCAAGCGTTTCATGTGACCGACAGCTTCAAGTACCACACATACAAATGAATCGTGCAAGACTTTGATGTTGTGAGGAGAATATGGAAAGTTCATGCACAAATAAGATTTGTATCAACGAGGAAGAAATTCCTCTGCGTTTTATTTACATCAAGGGCAGCATTTCTTCCAAAACTTCCTCCTCCTTATTTCTTCTACATGTATTCTTTGATCTTCTCTGTCATTGTTCGTGATGACTTCTTTCTTAACAGTTCTTTTCTTCATTATCAATCAAATTCTTCAGTATCTTTTGTGCAGCTGATCTTACAAAACAAACTGCCAAGATTGGTTATAAATATAGTGAAATGACATAAATGTCACTAACTATTTGAACTTTAAACAAAATGTAAAATTAATTAATAACGATCAGGGATGAGATTGTATGAACATGAAAAAGCCTGAAAATTTGATAAAATGTCCTTTTTTGTGTGAAGATAAAGCCAATATAATTGCAAAACGTCACTTGTAGAGGTTTACGGACTCTCTACATTATTTTAATTAGATATCTGAATGTTTGGGTCACAACAAGGGCAAAGTCTTTCATCTAAGTGATTGTAATTTCACTTCTTTCCAGAAATGTTGAAGGTGCAGGGAGACCAATAAAACAAAAACTGAAATCTGGAAAAATCCTGATAAATCACCTTCCTGAATAACATAAGAGATTCAAATGCTAAAACTTTCAAAACTTATTGCTTTTATACCATTGGACACTAATCTATACAGTTTACACAGTAATTTTTTCGGACATTTGCTTTGTGGATTACAATAGCACCGTCTTTGCAAGCATTCGTTCTCTTAAACAAATGTGTAACTGTTTTAATAAAAAAAATAATGGAGCAGATGGCAATGTACTCCAATTGTTGCACGCTAACTGATGAGAGCACTGAATCATTTCATTGCAGATTAGTCAAGTTCACCAAGACCATAAATAATGATACATCTACCAGTCTGGCTATGAACATTCTAAATGTACGTTTAAAAAAAGCATTAGCCAGGCATTATGACATACATGTGTTGCTGCAATGCAACCCCCAATATTTCACACAGTGGGCAAACAGTACTGTTGATTGTTGCAATCCAATTGTCTGTGTAAACATGTTCTGTCTGCTGGGTCCAGTCCATATTTGGGTTGTCAGATCTCAAGATGCGAGGAGTCTAAAACATTTGATTTATATGGTTTTGGTGAAATTATACTTTGCACTTACAGTACACAGGACAAGAGATCAATCTTGATCAAGTTTAGTTAGTGCACAATGGGTCACTTTATTTGTGCAGTGCATTTTTGTTACAAAAATGTGCATCATATGCTATAGATAAATGCATGAAGAACAAGTATTCATGGATATGGATGCACAGGATAGCAAAACGTCCGTGCAGCCATGTCAAACAGCTTGTCTCAACGAAGAGTCTCTGTGCCATTTCGAATGTCAAATCACACAGTTCTAATGCACAGATGTATCTTAAACCATGGACTGCTTTAAATGCCAGCTGACTACATTTTTACCCTACAAATGCTTCTCTTAGAAGCAAGAGATAGCTGGGAACTACAGTTGCAATATAACTAGGAACATGTAATAACAAGCTTTTAAAAATGTGTGTTTTGGTCAATTGTTATCATTGTCATCTCTCTTTGGGGGTGTCCTTTGCATTATTTAAGGCCTATTGTTACTTTCAATTTTTATGTCATAGGGCACACTGTTTAAAAGTAAAAACAAGCTTTCTCAGCAGGCAGCCCTATGTATTTAAACGAAATCCAAGCGCAAGTGTAATAACAGCAGCTTTTTGATACATTGGTTGTGAAGTTTCATTTAGAAATGTTGACATATACTTTTATTTTACACCTCGATTCACACTCTTCATGAATAATTTTATTTGGCAGGCCTGATACTTTATGGGGACAACTGCCTCTATGCCCCTAGTTTATTGCCTTGGTGCCCCTTTGATTGTTTTAGTAGAACTGTATGCATTCCACATAGAGGTGCCCTTGTACACGAACAGTGTCTGGCATGTTACTGATGGTCCATGCTGTCACCCAACAAGTTTGTCTGAGTTTAGGATATTCACCTGACCTTATACAAGGCAGATTTCCTGCATCTTCCAATGTTTATATGGTCTTAATGTAATTTAACTGTGACAAGCTTGTGTGAGAGGAACTTGTGTAGTAATGTACACATAGCCAATGAATCACCTAGATTGTTGACCCCAGTAAACATCCTGGGTGTTGTGATTTACCTTGAATTAACCCAGAGAGTCACAATAACTGGATCTGTGTCGCCTCACTGGGCGTAAGGTCACTACTCTTCCACATTCATTTATCAAGTCTTCTAAAATCTTAAAGGAGGAGTCCATCTTAAATACATCTGTATATTATAAAGGCACTCGATACAATATGATTATCTGAAATAATCTTCACATTGTTTCACTGAGTTTTCTCAAACTACACGTACAGTACCATGAACCTACATGCAAACAGTACATTCTCAATGTTGTCAGTCAATATTTGTAGAAACAATTTGCTTTGTAACACAACAGAATCAAGAACACTGATACAGAAAACCTGTCTGAAATAAGCTTTGATTTCATATAACAGGTTTTCTAAAACTAGCACATACCTCTATTTCACAATAAAGTAATTCAGAAAATTATTTGAAATTCATCTTGCCTTGCAACTAACTTAACATAAATAGCATTGGATCCATCAATATTACCACAATGTATTGGTATTGCTTTATTCATTTCCACTCATGGCCCTACGGCCAAACTACTAGAATGTTACAATATAAAAACATTTCACAGGAATACCAATCTCACAATGATTGGTTGAAGTGTCATACAAACTCATTCAATATTTCCTACTAGATCATTCATTTTACAACAATTCGCAAACATCTGAATTTTCTGAGTGATTTTTCATGCCTCGATAATGTTAACAGTTGCTACTATCACAAAAATTGTGTATTAACGTCACTGAAATTATTAGACAACCAGAATTCGAATGTCTAAGGTAAATTTATTATAAGAAGCAACCTGAAAATACCTTTAACTGGGGATACAAGTCTTTGAGGATGACAGGGGTGTATTTCCAAATTGTAGACCCTACTTTTATTTAGTGAAGACCTCTCACTTTAAACCTACCATTATATATACTACCAAAAAGATCCTAATTGGAATAAATTGCAGTCTTTCTTAAGCTAATTGAAGTAAGTCTTATTCAGTCTAAGCATGGAAAACGAAAACAGACTTCCTCCACTGGTCTTTGGTGGGGCTTCCAGAGTTGTTTACACCTTTCCTGTTTGTGAATTGAAGACAAAGAGGGGGAGGGAAATAATGGGGGAAGGAATGGCTTCATGTACGTCAATGCATGTACGTCAATGATGCATTTAGGTTTATCACTGTTCACAGTCAATGAACTCGCTATCACGTGTAGCCCTAGTACAAAGAGTGGACCTAAATGTGCTGAAATAATGTTGGAACTTAGAGGGTTTCTTTAGGTCAGTTTTGTCAACATCTTAAGCTACTTTCTATCAGGATTTCCTTCATGACAGCATCCCTCTCCCCGTCACAAACACCAAACTCTGGGGTAGAAAAAGGAGAATTCTACCTGAGGGTGATATTATTCCCATATTGGTTTATAAGGCAAAAACTATACAAATACCAGATAACTATTTAAATCAAAGACAATCAAGAAGCCAATGAAGCAATTGCATTATTTTTGGTGTTTTTTGGGGGGGGTTTTAGGAAACGTTTTGAAACTAACTTACTAAATTTTTTCTTCATCCCCAGTTTGGAAAACTTGATGTTGTTTTCAATTTGTTTTCTTTCTTGAGTTGAGTGTAAAACAGTGTTAAAATACCCTTTCTCTTGTTTAAAACAAATTGAATGATTTCCTTTTAGAGCATAAAACAAACTATAATATTAATTATAATTGAATAGTATTTATGACAAATACACTGTCTGCAAAAGGGAATTTATGTACATGGTACATCAAAACTGCTAAAATATAATTTACTGTTCTAAAAAATAATTATTGATGTACACATTATACTGAACATTAATGTTGGTCAGAAACCTCCCATGAGTTGAATAAATTCAATGTTTTGGCCAGTGGTGACACATCATGCACAATATGTACATAAGCATCTCTAATCCAGGAGAAAAGAGATTAACAACTGCTGTCTAAACAAAACCCTGGTAAACACCAGTCAAGAGAGTCAAGTCACCAACTAAAAAGCAAAACTCTAAAAAAGCGTCTCAAGGATTCTTGGCCGAGATTTTTTACAGAATATTGAACCAGCTGTTTTTGTGGGCAGGAAAAGACAAAAGAACAAGCTCCAAAGCCAATGGATGGGATTGTTACGCAGTGTACTCTAGTGGCACTCTGCGGTACGGACAACAATGGCTGCCATTTTGAATTGAGCTACACCTTTGGGGCATGGATCAGGTCCTCTAGTGGGGTTGGGGTGGGGGGAATTAGGGATTTTGAGGGGCAGGATTAAAAAGAAGTTGTCTTAAATAGAGAGTTAATCATACTACATTGTGATAACTTGGCCGGTCTTTAAGGAGGATGAGTGATCTTGTGTATGTTTCCAACCAGGATCTCAAAATTCAAGAGGCTGGAATCTCTCGCTAATGCCCATCAACACCTCAACAGCAAAATAGCCACAGCTTGTACCCTACCATGTTATTGTTACTTGAGGAATGAATAACCCATGTTTACAAGTTTTTTAAGTAGGGGAAGGGTACAGCATACTTAGGGAAGAAGAAAGCCTTGTCAGTAGAAACTCTGTAGGTCTACTACCTTGTGGAAAATACTACGTAAATTCATGTATGACTATGAGACACAAGCTTGGTACTTCATTCTTGTTAGGGCAAGGTACAAAAAGTACTTTCCCCTTGGAGAATGGGAAGTGTAACTCTTTGATGGACATGGATAACATTTTATCTAAGGGACACCATGGCAATTGAGTATAAATTTATGTTGTTAGATAAGTTCTGTGGTTTGTTGAATAGGCCTACCTCTTATGATGTTATTGGAGAAGATATATGTTGATCAATAAGATATGCCCTACAAGGGTTAATTCAGTAATTGTGAAAATGTTGTTGCTTTTTAGAAAAGGTTTTAGAGAAGACACAAGAAGCTCCGATTGACAACAATAAATTTGAATTGTTAGATTGAAATCACATTCACAATAATTCCATTACAAATGGGACTTTGGATGGATATTTTTTTATTTAGAATTGAGATGCAATGAAAACAAGGTTTACTCTGGCAAAGCCTACCACACTCTTGATTTCTAAATATACAGACAAAATGAAATTCCTGAGATGGTGTTCCCCTGTTTCTTTGTCTGTGAAGTATACAAAGAATGAACATTTTGCAACAATGTACAGGTCACACCATGGTCTGGTAGTAGGTACCCACTACAAGTATTAATTTATGGTATGTTTACTTTGCTCCAAGGTTCTCAAGGGCATGTACACTGCACAATGAACACTAATCCTGCCTAATGTATGAATGTGTGGGGATCAGTCCAGAAACAGAGAAAAGGACAACATGTGGATGGTGTGCACAGTAGGCTGCATTGTAGGAGGGCAAACCCTATTGTGTTGGTTTATTTTGGAGCAAGGGCCACCTTTCTACAGGATGAAGAAGGACCACCAAGCTTTAAAGGAGCAATCATTTCAATTTGAGGGTAAAACTTATACACATTACACACTCTGCAGTATTGAAAAATAAATGTACAACTTGGGGATAAAAACAAGAGATGAGATATTGTTCCCACCACCTTCTTACTGTTAGCAAGAGGGTGGGTGCCTGGACTAGATTTCACAAAGCACTAAGGTTCATTGAGAATTCTTCCAAGTTCCAGGTAGCAATGAAATCATTATCATGATACAAGTGGCCAGACATAAAAGCAGACTCTTGTGTGATTTAGGCACTCACACAGCCAGAGACTTAATACCATCAATCAATAGCATACTACTACCTACCCGATTGCCACCAATGATATTCAATCCAAGGCTGTTATTTTCACGACAGAGTTGTAAAGTGAGTGACAGTTCCTCGCAAGGCTGTAGAGGAAAGGAAAAAGGGAGATTTTGCTATTAGTATTACAATCATCTATTTACACAGTGTAGTTATTATATTCAAAATATTTAACATTCACAATCAAATTTGTAATTAACATCGTTACTATGATATTTTTGTTTTACTTCAGAATCAAATTTATAAATAAACCAAACAACACAATACGTTATCAATTCAACCACCAATATGCTACCCTATTCATGTGCGCAAGCTCTTATAGCCTTTATACATATTTCTACTTGTCTTCAGAATGCAGATGGTCTTCAATCTTAAACAAAGACCACTTTCCACTCCATAAGGCTTTATTGGTTACCAACTGTTTGTTCATTCAACCCCAAATATGTCACCCTGTACTTTTGATGAAACGTGCTATTTGAAAATCATGATTGTTTGAAGATGACTCCATCCATGTATGAGGCATTATTTAGACATTCCTGGTTTAGTGAAGGTTTGGTTTCCAACACTACCATCACCACCACTATGCTTGCTGGTTTTATATTAAAAGCTTCAATTCCCACACCAGGCGTTCTGCCGGCTGACCGACAACAAATTTGCCGCCCGGCAGGGATCTTTTGATATTTGTGCGAAATATTTAAAGCAAAATTAATTGCCGTGCCAGGCAACTGTTGGTCTCAGTACTTCGGCATAAAGACCTGGCAATGTGTTATAACTGTTGTACACATATCACCCAAGCAATAAAGAATGACATGCCACCTCATTAAATTACTACATGTAGTTTAAATTACTGGTCTTCGGTAACGTGCGCAAGTAAAACATTTACAAAGGTTGACAATAAACATTCAATATATGTTAATTTTATTTGAAATAATTTTATTCAAAAGATTTCCCTCGCTCTCCACACTATTTTAATCCCCATTGCAACATGACTTTTGAGGACCAGCAGTAATGCCAATTATTCCCCAAGCAATCCCTGACTAGGCCTATATTAATCTTAAAGAATGTAACAGAGAAAATTGGAAGCTTGTTGTTTTTATTTCTTAATATCTTTGTAGTATAACCATTGAAATCCACAAATGCAAGCAGCACTTTGGTGGTATTGATCTGATGATTTGTGTCAAGTGATGACGAAGAAACATTCAGGGTTCTTTGTTTGTTTGGGCGGGGGGGGGGGGGGGGGGGGGGGGGGTGCAGTAATTCCTCAACTTGTTAGAATTGCTTAGTGGGCCTGATTGGAATACTACTATAATTTGTTAATGTAAGGCACTGGAACAAATAGACCCTATTTTAATACTTAATTTTTTTTAGTGGACATTTTAAGGATTTGTAGAGAACTTGTTTTTAGGATAGGGTTGTTGCAAACAAAACATGAACATTCAGATATTTGGTTTCTATGTGGGATAATCTTTCTACAATCCACACTTGATTTGTTCAACACTGTCTGACCCACAACCGTTCCAAACCAAGGAATAGGTTTATCATCAGTACTGACCAATCAAAAATATTTGCTCTCTTCAAGAGTTGGCTTATTATTTCAAACAAGTTTTTCTCAACTGTGGCCTACCCCTATAGGATCAAATAATAATGGAGCCAACCAAAAAGGGGTACATCTTAAAACGTTTGCCTTCATATTATCACAGGATTGACACGGTAAACAAAGCTTGTTTGCAGGACCACAATGAAGCGGCCCCACAAAAGAACCTACCTGACAAAAAAATTCCTGTCCAATCAGACAGGCTTTCTTCACAAGGTGTTTGCCCTGTCCTGCTCTGTTTGTATCTTTTGTGCATTATAAACAAGATCAATGTGGAAAGATTGAGGTGGTTGTGATGGGGGGGGGGGGTAGTTCAGAACCCACACTCAGCTGGCAAACTGTTGGTGTCAGTGAGGCTAGACAAACATGGACAAACCAAGTTGCTTCATCTCTAGCTCTTCTGTTGTCTAGTTCTCCTTTTGGTCAGGCTAAAAACAGCGGAAGTCCTTGGGACCTCATATGGATGTACTGTTGGGGACACAAACAACCAAGGGTGTCTACGACCAGTGTATATCAGTAGGGTTCCCAAACCTTCCAGACCTAAATTGGGGGAAGTTGTTGTGGACTACAGACACCCCATGGTGAACATTTCATCCTCAAGGGGGTGATCGGGAACTGATTCATGGGGGTTGTGGCTGGCCACCAGACTGTCTTTTCAAACAACCACATTTGGATAGCAGACATTTTCAAAGGAACTTGGAATGCAAGGCTAGCCCTTTCTCTTCAATAACATTGATTTATTTTGAATCAGCAGACTTTGGGTAGTACAGTAGGCACCTACTTAACATTTCAACACAGAAGGTGTTTATTTTTACCAATTTAGAAACAAAACAACTATCACAACAGGGGATGTGGTTGAAATGTACTTTGTGTGCTATGATTGGCGAAACAAGCTTCACTGAATTAAGTTGGTTATTTCATATTAAAGAACACAGAATAATAAGTTGCAAAAGTTTGCAATGCACCTCTAGCCTTCCACCACTTGTAGCATTCTAAACTGCTTTTCTGCCCACCAACTTTTACAAAAACTTAATTCTCTTTTTTAGACATCTTATTTACTATATTTTATTTAAATTCTCTCATTTTTTTCTGGCATCTTATTTATTATGTTTTATTTATTTATATTTTTAATGAGGGGAGGAACTTTTAATCTGGATCTCCGGAAGAAGACGACTGAGTAGATTAATCCTCTCCCAATACAAGGACCTATCTTCCCTTTTTCATGTTGTTTTGAACATGTTTTCTTTACAAGGCAATTAGGCCCCCTATTGATTTCTTCCTAAACTGTGCATGCACACACACACCCAATCTTTTATTGTACGCTGAATGAAATATCACCATACTCACTGTGGAAAAAGGGTTATCATAACGACTTATCATAACAGTCCACAAACTAAGTGGCTGTGTTTAGGAGCTGCTTCGTCATATCATTCATTATCATGTTGGTCTATTCCCACTTGTAGACAGAGCAAAGCAAGTACTCGATACACAGGATATTAATGTCAAGTTAATCAAGATTGGAAAACATAATTACTACATACTTGAAAAGAACACTTCATGGTTTAAATATTAATAACAATACCCTGTGAAATAATTAAAAGATCATGAAGGACTTTGAAACTGTTTACATTTGATGTTGTCACAAAAGTAAAAGGCTTGGGAAAATTTCAAGGGCTTTATCACGGCAATCAGTCAGGTTGATGATTTTTATTCAGATACTGTTCGTTTACACACATTTTAGTTGAAAATAATTTAATGTACTTTTAATCATAAATCATCAAAGAGTTATTAAAGAATAACAAAGTGATTTTAAATTATGTCTTATTAAAAAGTTGTTTGTGCTGTGCATTACAATCACTTCTAGAAACTTTAACTAGTTTCTAAAAGTACATTACAATAACTTGTTAATAACAAGATCAAAGCTATTTCATGAATACAATAAACGTTAAATGCTTGTTTAAACCTAAAATTATAAAACAGAAGGTATACTCACCCTATCATAAACGGCCAGGGCTGACATATATTCCAATTCAGCTTTGCACTCGTTCAGCTTTTTCTGAAAACGTAGCGCTTGCATGTGATTTTCGTTTTGCAAACATGCAATCTGAGCAAGTAGAGATTTCTCGCGCTTTCCAAACCTCATCGTGGTTTTCTTCAGACTGTGCTCCTGGTTTGAAATCTTGGTCTGCAGGTTGGAGGTGTGTGTCTGAAGGGCTTTGAGGCAGCCATGGTCCGCCACGGCGTTGTGCTGGAGGACCAGGCTGCAGCCCTGCTCACACCGTCCAACCGCCCGGTAATCGCACTGTTTCGTCTCGTGCTGAACCTGGTCCTTGATATTTACCACGACTTCGCACCCTTTATTGGTACAAGTTACCGGCGCAAAGTCGCAATCTTCTAAGTGTTGGGAGAGCATTTGGATTTTGACAACTTCTTGGCAGCCTCGGAGGTGATTGTCACAGCGTATCTCCAACTTCAAGATGAGGTTCCTCAGTGGCAGAACGTTGTTCAACTCCTTGGTGGAGAACTTATCGCACTTGAGCGGGCAGCTACCGTGTTGAACCACCCAGGGCAGCACGCAGTTTCCGCAGAAGACGTGGCCACACGGGGTAGCAAGTGGATTCTCCAGGACGGCCAGGCAGATACTACATTTGAAATCCTCGTCCACCGGCTTCGTAAAACGGTCCAGATCGAAACCCATGACTTTAAATTAGTATCCGTTTCTACAGTTAAAAGATGAGTATGAAAGAAAGTGTCAAGAAACTATCCTAGCGTGTGTTAATTGAGTAGCATATCCTCGTGGCATAGCATTACCACATGTGTTATGATGGACGATGATTCTTCTTCCAACATGATGTACACACACTGCATGTGCATGTTGGATGAATGGGGCGGTGCTTTCTTTTGTTCAACGGTACAGTTCCAATGGTCGTGATGCTACGGCTGTTCTGTGTTAATACTAATAGTAGACGCGATACGAGTATTTCATTCGGCGTAGACCTACGATTACTCATGAATTTTGTCAAATGTTGTCAAATTGACCAATTGACGTAAAATTATTAACAGAATCAGTAAGATGGTTATGTTTTTGTGTTGTCACATGGCCCATTATTTTCCTCTGCATCTGAATATTGCAATAAGGCACTTATTGATACCTACTCTCAAGACAAATCAGACATATATCGGCCGTGGGGGGAAAACACGATATCACGTCACACGCTCTGTCACCCACAACTTCTTTGATGCTGATTGGTCAATACTGCCAAAGTTAGCGGTCCCTTTGATGTGATGATTACCGGTCGCCCCGACTCTAATTATGCACCCTGGGTCCTGGCAAAAAGGAGGCTTCAAAAATAAACAACTTGTCAAACTTTGAAAAAGCGGTCTTTTTGAGAGAGTTAGAATTCCCGAACAGAGTTGCCGAGTACATCTCAAAGCTTGTTTTATTCTTCTTCAAAATAGAATCGTGGTTTAATCTTGTTTGTTGACACAAGTTTGGGTCCGTGCCGACTCTCTCCCGGAGTTAAACCCTGGCTATAGGCCGCACGGAGCAGGGCAGTGACCCAGTCGTGGCATCGGGACCCTTTTTCCTTCCGTTTGTACCTTTAAAGGGATGGTACAAGAGTGTTGTTAGAAAGTACGTTCATCCCTGGTCTTTGCTCTATGGTTAATCCAGCCCTTCTAATGGTTTCAGAAAAAAATCACCCTTCTAAAGGCCTTTTCGTAAGGTAATATATTTAATACCATTTTCTTCATAGATCTTGTACAAAGATTGTTCAACTGACAAAGAATGCTCACTGTGTCTGAATTGGTCATGTGACTGTATATGCTTCAAAGAAGAATGAGTGTCAGGA
>CM021527.1:18856059-18881155 GCA_010994315.2 Pisaster ochraceus
GGTGTTTTAAGGTCAAAGTCAGTTTTGTGATTTCTCACTGTAGAGTCCTTATGAAGGTGGGGGAAAATTACAAGTCTCCAAGCTCTGTTGAAAAGGATGTAAATTCCCATTGCATTTGATACTCAAAATTTGTTAACATCCTGAACTGACGTCACATGTCAAACTTATGGGTCTGTACACTTTTGTTTGGGGAATGTTTTAGTTCATTCCTGAACTTCCATGATATTCAATCAAAGCGGCGTTGAATTTAACCTTTTGATAAACAAAAGGTTTACTGAAGAACAAAGTGATGCCTCAGATAAAGTAGATATTTTTTAGATCACTCTTCTCCCAGCTCAGGAAATTTCAGTGGCATTTTCTGGGTTCCAGCTACAGTGTCTAAGGACTAAATAATCAGAAATGCAACTTTGTCAGTTGACCAAAATTTTTTAGTAAACTGTAAAGCCCACAAAACTTTACACAAAGTTTCTATATCTACTGTTGGAATAAGGTGGACTATCAAGACAAGATTGACTGATGACAACAAAACAGCACAGATAATCCGAAAGAGGCTATTGGGTATATGATTTTCTTTCTTTCTTTATTGATGTTTCGGTTCAAACTTTCTGAGTAATAACCTTAGGAATAATGTTCCTTGAATATCTTTCTGATTCTTACCCTGATCCATTTGGAATGTCATATTTCTCCACATCAATGTAGGTACTGCACAACTCAGGATCTAATGAGCAGAATTTCAGTTCAGCGTGGTAATCCTGGGCCACAAAGCAGGCCTGGCAACAACAAAACGCAACTTATATTCACACACAACAGTTACAAACACTTGAGGGGAAACAATATTTTGCTCAATTAAACTATTTTTGTAAATTCAAATGTCTAACATAAATGTATTTGTCGGAGTTCTGACACGAGTACAACTTTTTCAAACCATTTTCAATTAAAAAAATGTTCCAACTTTCCCTCAACTACAAGGATCAATTTCATATACACAAAATGTTCCCAATCAACAACAGGGTGAAATTATTTAACCAGTCATGTAATGCCCAAGAAATGTCATCAATTTGTGACTGGTTTTATGCAAGCTTTGGATACAATATTTGCTCTACTGCAATGTGGGTTTGATTCCATTAACTTGACAATGAAACCTGGGGTAGCCTCAACACACATGAAACAAACTGCTTACCTTTTCTTTGAGATATCTTGCAATGTACATCTCTACCTCTGTAAAGAACCTGAAGGAAAACATAGAAACTTGATTAATCACCAGAGGGGAGTATCCGGCTTACTTCTAAATCTCCTTCAGTGTGCTCCAAACAAGGTCAATGCACTATCAATTAACAAGAATGTACTGCCTTGGCTAACACTCTGGCTAAGGCTGTAAGCCAAAATATGTTTACTGTTCTGTCATGTCTGTGATCTATTGGCAAGGCAGTCTGTGTTATTTCATGGCTATTTCTTCCCAGGAAAGACACTCCATTTTTCAAATCAGAAGCCAACATAGGAAAGCGACGAAATTGTCGTTCATTGGAATCCTTTAGGGGACTTCTTATCGGTGGGATGAAGGTTGATAGTCCCAATTTTGTCCAAAAATTTACCAAACATGGGAATGGTTATTGGAGTGGATGGGAAGCAATTTTCTCCTATATTACAAACAGATAGGGTGCCATCAGCAAGCATTTGATACACACATTACTGCCAATGAATGTCCTTAGAGAGAGCTAGTCATTTCTAGGGAAGGTGGAGGGAGGTTTATCAAAACTCTCCAAAGAGTACAGAAATGCACACTTTCAAGAGGAAGTAATGATAAGTGAGAAGCATTTCAACGTGAGGAAACATAACCTTTCCGGCAAGGGATGTATCATCGCTTGACTTTACCTCCTTCCAAACATTTCTTCCGCCATGGTTTGACTTATGTACCCACCCTTGTAGGACTAACTCCAAGAGGAAATGGTTAATAATGCCTAGTCAAATCAGCCAGCATGAGGGGCAATTATCTTACATAGTCACAAGCTGTCTACAAGATGTTGACATTAGATCAAAGGTGTTTCTTTCAAGCAGTTAACTGCTATACTTTCTTAATGACGAACACTGGTGCCCCTCAATTGGCAATAGTAATACAAGGTTGGGTCATAGTTTGATTTTTGTCAACATTATGCTGATTTATAGGCAAATTATCACGTAAGATTAAATAAAAGTCACATGTGAAAGTTCCATTTGGATAAAGTTTCTTTTTGTTGAGAAAACAGCGAAACACTGTTGCGGTATGTTTATCAAGAATGTCAAATCCATGCATGTTTAGTGAGGTGACAGTGGGTACCAACCCCATCTCTGGCCACAGCATTCGCAAATGAACACCAAGGAAATTTCCAGGCAATCTTTGGAGATTTAAATTTTTCATAATATTTTGATTGATATCTAATCAACAGCACTTTAGACAAAACAATTTTGCAGGATGCTTATTATCATTACTCTCTTTGCTTTTTGATGAAAATTACACATTTTCTTTTCGAAGGTATGACCCCTTCCTCGATTTGTAAATGTTGTTAAAAAAAGCAAGTTTTTTTTTCAGTCTGCCAAACTTTCTGTAAATATACTACATGCAGCTTGTTCCTTTACATATCTTTGTCTGTGTTAAGTAGCTCACCTATAGCCCCCTTCTGTGACCAGGCGACGTAAGTGTTCAGTAATATGTCGTCCTCCAAACGGCAGTCTGTAAACGCCTTTCTGAATGAAGTATCCCTCCACAATAGGAACAACATCAATTCTCTCACCAATGTTGACTGGATTCAAGATAATCAAAATAATACAAAATAAAAACAAAGGAGTGACGAAGCAGGTAATGGACATTTGTTTTTACGTACAATTTATTAACAAACCCCCAAAAATGTCACATGTCACCATATCAATTTGAGACAGCCTTAAATAGAAGAAAAATAATGAAGACGTCACACTAAAAATAACTTTGCCTTATCTCCCGCCCCCCCCTAAAAAATTTTTTTATTTAAAAAATTCCCATAATATATATTATCTACTTTCAAACAAAACAACTTTTGTCATAACTGCCTTTCTTAAATTTAGAAACCTTTTTTCCAACTTTTGTTTCAGAAAACTATTGTTAGCAACCTACCGACAATGCCTGATGTGGCCTTGTATGAATACAACGCCATCAGAGACTGTTCTTGTACATACACACCCTCAGCATTAAACCGATCAAAGATCATCTCTACTAACTTCTCCTGCACAAACAAGAAAAGTACAAATATGTGTCATATTTATTCAGCCCTTGACAACATCAAGGGCAAAACATTGAAGCATTGTTAACAAGAACATAATTAAACCAAAATTTTTCCGTATAAAAAACAAGAGGAACAAACAATAAACATCACAAGGTACATTGGCTGGTAACCAATGTCTACTAATTTAACATTTGCTTAATAATATCTGCAAAAACAGTGCACCCTCTACAGTTTGCCCATGAGAGGCCATTTCGCAGTGTATCATGGGAAAAGGTCAACCAGATTTTGGTCCTCACGTAGTGCCGACCACCCAACTCCAATTTTTAAAGCTTGTTTGTTGTTTGTAAAGTAGCAAGGGTTGTATTTTACTTTTTGGAAAAATAGCATCTCCAGGGTAAACTGTAGAGGGTGCACTGTATTGTGTATCACTGGTATTGCTTGTTCCTGAAACCAGCTAACCCTATATACGCATCCTACAGTAAACTCATGTAATCAAAGGTTATCGCCTATTCCAGTAAATGAACAGAAAAATCAAAACGCAATGAATTATGAATATTTAACTGTATCTGATCATACAAACTTAGTTTTTTAATAAATGTACCATAAGATTTCCAAATTTCCATTAATGAGAGGACAATCCAAAGACTGGACCATTATCTGAAACCTTTTTATTAAGCAAGTACATTTTAACACAAGGCCACCATAATGGTAAATCTAGAGCAAGTTTAGATAAAGGACCAATGGACCAATGGTTAGGTAAGGTGGTTGGTTAGTGACATGCATATCAAATGCACACTGAAGTTGAACTGTGAACAACTCCAGTTATGTCATGTCAATGCGACAATGAGAAAGTGGTGGTGGCTGGTTTGTTTATGTTTTAACACGCAAAACACAGACAATATTTGCTGTCATAAGTGTAATGTGTGCCTCCGACGACTGTGGACAAACAGTACCCTAAACTTTATGGCAAGCTTTTTATCAAAAAACAAAAAATAATTGAGTAAGATTGGTAAATAACGTCTTCGTGATTGTTGTAACAATAAATCCAATCATTATTACAATTTTTCTGCTAACTGGTTCTCTCAACACTGTGCAATTAAATTCACTATAGGTAACCAGTGATCGGACCAACCTCAATAGGCTGGTCACGAATTGTTGACTAGACCAGTCCAACCATCGCTGACTAGCGTGTGTTAGATCAGAGTTAGTCAAACTATGGTTAACTATGGTCCTTGATCCAACTTGCTCTTAGCTGTACATGTATCTCTGTATTAGTGCGTAATTTACAGGATATTTTTATTCAACAAAGAGAAAGGTCAAGTTTTAAAAAGGAACACTACAAGCTGTGACTCATCGGCTGATACCATCTTGTAGACAGGGTACTGGCATATGTATCAAATAAATGTCTCGCAAAAACAGTTTAAGGAAATTTGGCTTAATAGAGAATATGCTCATTAGCAATGACAACCCTTTGATATTTATAAATGTGCATACGTAATTCAGAGATTTTCATGGGCATTTTTTTCTGTTGATACCTCTGCATACTAAATCAGCTTTACTGATGTTTGTAAATGTTCATTTTTAAATACAAAGTTTTTTTGCTTGTCTTCAGAGTAAGCGTAATGTTTAAAACTCTTAGGAAATAAAGGTTATCATTTCATGCTGAGTGTCTGTCTGACTTATTTATTGCAAAACTAGAACAATTTAGACTAAAGAAAGAAACACTGAAAAGAGACAAACACTATGCACCACACATCAAGGACTGTTTACTATTGTTTTATTTTGCTTTAGGAATTGTGAGAAAATTTGGCTTTATTATTGTTATTAAAAACATGAAAAATCATGGCCCAAGGGAAAAAAGTTACATGTGAACAATACATCCAGAAATTTAGAGAAGAAAATTAATATTAACAATAGTACTAATACTGGAGTCTTATATAGCGCACATACATACGTGTATCTAGCAATAAGATACTCAAAGCACTGGAACAATGAGAAATATTTAAGACAGGTTTTTTTAAATTTGTGAATTATGAGACCGATTGATGTAGCACCTTATAAGAATTTACAAGGTGCTGACGTGCACTCAGTAAGTGTAACTGGGTTCTTTTTACATGCATTACACAATGCACGGGACCTACAGCTTTATGTCCCATCTGAGAGACGAAGCAATAATGGTTAAGGAAACAAATGTAAAGACTTGGAATCGAACCCACACTCTGCTGATCAGAAATACCAGAGTTTGAGTCCAGTGTGCTTGATCACTCGGCCATAACACGGCAAAATACGTTATAAAATACAAACAGTTCACATAAAAGTTGAGTAAAATACAATAGATTGTAAATGTAATGGTAAACTTACCGTTGTTTTAGTACCCAGGTTGAAGGGTACGATCACCATGATCTGATAAGCAATTGGATCAATCCCCAACTCAGAAAAGGCCATATCTAATAACCCTTCCACTGTCTGCATACTCAGCTTGAACTGCATATATACACAATATCAACAAGTATTGGAACTACACATACAGTCATAATAAGCAAGAAGAGTTGTTGGCAGCCATTTCTGCATGCAAGGCTATAGAATTGAAAGTCGGAACAAGACTGCTTAAAGGCTGGTGGTGGGACTAGAAATAGAAAAGACAAATGGATTATGTTTTGACAGGGACATTGTGCTTGTATTATATCAGGCTTGTTTCAATTGCAGCAATCAAAATAAGCAATGGTGATGACTTTGACAGTATTTCAGAGGGGAATATTTAAATGAAGGATTGGCACTGATATGAACTTGATAATCAACAAGCTTTCAGAATGAAACTAAGCAATTTTTTGCACAACTACTAGTGCTATACTTGATGTTTAATTTCAATTTAAATTTGTCCTTTTGCTCAGTGGTTAGTCAGTGGCCACATATTGAAATTTTGAACCAAACTCCTTTTAACAGCAACACGTAACCACATATCCTAAGCCAGGTGGACTATGAAGATCCTATTCCCCTTGCCATTAAGGGCATGATGAGTATGACAGCTGGAACAATCAGCCCAAACAGGTTAACTCTGTTGGGTCCTGATAAGTTTGGATTCATTAGGGCTACATTATATTCATCAATTGGGCCAGTGTCAAAAGCCATGGAGGTAGAAATAGACTGCTACATCCATGGCTAGACATTCTACCGACATTTTGCAACTTTAAGCTTACTTTATTTCAGCAGGTCATATCGGCCAGTTTACTCAGAACATAGCACTAGTCACCAGCAACACAGATTCCTTACAAGGATAACAAATCAACCCCCCATGAGCTCATATCAATGATACAGCCATTATTTCTTGCAACTCATGAAAGACAGCAAAAGACAGGCATGACAAATAAGGTCAGATGATATGATTTGTAATAAACCACATCGGCCTCGGGAACAAAGATAGACAAAGTAAGGAGACTGCCAATGTTAGGGTTGGATAGCTCAGTTGGTAGAGCACATGTTAATCCGGAGGTCACAGGTTCAAAATCTCACTCTAGTCAATGTTTTAATGTACAGACAAAGCAAATGATGCAAACAATTGGTTCTTGGCAGAAGCTTTTCCAATTTCATACAGTGTAGATCCCTTGGCTAGGACGCTATATATGCTGACCCCTCATGGGTCAAATTACACAAAATGGTATGCATCTGCAAAATATGTGCCTTAAATGGGCACAGGAGATGCATACTGCAGTAATATACCAATGATGTGGTCTTGCTAGGGATCTACACCTTTGCCAATAATAATCTTCTTAATAAGCCCCATCATTAGCCAGCATGTTACGTGCAAGACTTCAAGCATCATGCTTATACAGCACTGTCATGCCAGTAACAATAGAAAACTGGGGGCTACAGTACCTTTACCTGCTCCTGGTGAGATGGGTTGCGGAACGGTGACGACAGCTTAGAAACAGCCCTCACTTCAGGCGTCAAAGCCTCGTAACCATAACATACCCGATCTTTGTGTTTGGTGTTGGTGGCCACAACACATGGGAAGAAGATTTGTGGTTGGGGAGAATCCACATCAGAGAGGACACCTGCTCGGACGGAACAACCTCCCAAATCAACGATGGCAATGTGCTGAGGTTCGGGTAGTAAAATGGAGACAATAAATATTCAAAGCAATTCCTAGTTATGATCTTAGTAGAAATATTGAGTATTCCACTGAAAAAAGTAAAATAATGTGATGTTCATTTTCACTATGTGGTTTCTTATGGAAATCATACAGCCTGATACTTACTGGTTGGCTGTTTTCATTTCAATCTCTAAAGTTAATACCAAATTACAATGCCCAACAGTTTTGCTTTTATGTAATGCAGCTGTTATACATGTACATGCTTTAATCCACTGCAGCCATCGTACCTTTCTAACACTATTTGTAGTGGGCACACTTGGTGACTTAGGAGTGGTGTTGTATGCACCACTCTCTGCATTCAGGATTACTTTCCAATCTTCAAACTCCATCCGACTGCTGCATCGGAGCAGAAGTACTCGGCCTCTCTGGTGGGACAAGGGATTAGAATTCAAACATTATCTCTCATTAATATAAAGGGGATCTGCATTAAACAAGATTAGGATTAACAGGTTATCTTGCCATTTAAATAAATAGAATGTGTCTCGAGCAAAACACATCAGGATTAAAATATAATCTCACTGTTGAAACAGGTCATGATTTAATGTTTTAAGATTCAACCAACGTACATCAATAAAAACAAATAGGATTCAGTCAAAGTAATGAGGATGCTTATTTTTTAGAAACCCCATTTGCAAATTACACCCTAATTTGTGCAACTATTTAATGATAACATGAGTGCCAGTTGAGCAAAATACTTAATTGCTTACAAGTAACCGAAACGGAGGTCAAGTCTTACTCTCAGATTTTCTCTGTTGATTTGTTAAATGTATTTTACTTTTATATGTTTCATCGGTAAATTTTACTTTATCAAAAATAAAATATAATTTGTTATAGCTTTAAACTATGTTAAACTAAAGTATTTAAAGAAACAGAATTGCGCACACGTAAAACTCAATATGCTTGGGTCAACTTGGTTCTGGAAGTTCCAATACGCACAAGACTTGCACACGGTCTGATTTTTTTCAAGGTTAAATTTTAGTTTTTGTAAAAAGTACAATTTGACTCAAATGACACAAGTAGGAATGAAGACTAGTCACCAAGGTGACAGTTGAGTTATTCAGACCGACTCCCCTGCCAACAAACCCTTCAGGTCAATGAGATCATCCCTAGAATACAATACATTCCGAGGAGAAACAATAGCATCATCGGCCTCTTAGCCTCCTTCCATGCCTAAAAGATTCACTCCCGATGTGTTTTAAGCCGATCTGAGTGTCTATCTCTCCCTAAACTGTCTAACACAACAACAAAAAACAAGCCCAATCACAGGAAATCCACTAATAAGGAGAATGCAGTTGGGTGATGTCCACTGGCTTGTGCATCCCGCTCCTGACACCGACCCTGAAACAAGAGGGCAGGTGCTTTGCATATCTAGCACATGACTCACCAAATCAGTCACCTCAATGCATTTGTTGCTGATCTCTGTAATGCGGCCACCAATGAGCTGGATGTATCCAAGAGATTTCTTTGCTTTGTGATCCTATTGAATAAAATAAGTTTGCAAACATCAGAGTTGTTGCCGTCCTTCTGTCAGTAAAATTTTAAAAGTTAATTAACCTGTACAAAAAATATTTCTTCAAGAAACATACAGCTATCAGTGCCTTAATATCCCATCCTATCCTGATACATGCTAAAACATACAAACATAAAAACCTCTAAGTAGATCAGGGCAGTAAATGAAACAAGTTGACAAGATGATCAAAGCCATCCAGTCAAAAGGTCAAGATACTATAGTATTAATAACTCTACTACTTTCAGTGCAGAATGAAAGTCAATGTTGAATATTTGAATCATAGCAAAACAACTTTCTGTTCTGAATAAAGTAATCTCTAAACTTTCATGAGATTTCTGTTTAGAACACAGATCAACCTTCCAATTTCCACACTGGAACAACAGCTTTCCTGAAAACACCCATTAGCCATTTCGTCCAAATAAACTAAGGCACTGGAATAACATGCCATTTACAAATGAGAGATTCAGGGGAGAAACATAAACTTGTGACTGCATTGCCTTATAAATAGGTATGGAGTACAAGTCCCTTGGGTAGTCAGGAAAGAGGAAGGGAATTGTTTATCCTTGAAGGAGTCCTTGTTATACATAAACAGGACGCACAGAGAGAGACGGAGAGAGGGAGGGGGAGAGAGAGAGAGAGAGAGAGAAGGGTGAATGTCAGGAATAGCAGCAGTCCACGCTCACGGTAACGCAGGGAGGTAATTATAGACAAACTTGTCACAATCTTCTTAAGTCATCTTAAATAGCAAACAGTTGTAGTATATCAGCACAGCAATTAAAACATGAAATGTCAATGATCAGCCCCCACCCACATGAAAAAACACACAACCCAAAACAATACTAAGATAGTGTATGTACTGAGGGTCAAGCTAGGGTTGGTGAACCTGACCTGGTTTATAGAATCCTGAGACATGAACATATGATGTCATCTATAAAGAGCCTGCCCAACAAGTTCATTTGTTTTAAAAAAGCAGTAGGTGAGACGCAAACATGTGCCTTTTTTGTTTTACTTTTCTGACCAACTTTCATGGTCATGGAAATGTCTTGTTCATAAAGATATAAAAAAAAACTGTCTGTCCAGTTCTGTTACTACCAGAAATATATTTTCATATGTTATATTTTGATTGGCTAGCTTGCAATTTTTTCAAATACAACATTTTAGACAGATTTTTCATGGTAGTTGGTACCTGAATGAGTACCATCTTCAAACCAAATCAGCAATTCATTCGCAAATACATCACTCAAGTACATACCATGGATCATGGATGTTTGTAATACATCATTTTTGCATGGTTTACACGCCAAAACAGAAAAACAATTCCTCCATTTGTTTTGTGTAATGTGAGTAACTCTTCTACGACAAAAACATTACGGATATGCAGTGCATGTTCTCAGCACAGTAAAATGTCACTATCGTAATCACCTGGTACAAATCAGGATGTATTTCTGGCATATGATGTCGCCCTACTGTTGCTTTTTTTAACCTTTGAAATGAGGTAATTTTTATCAACGCACAAGACTCTCACAGACGCAGGTTTGTATGATTTTTTCAGCCCAAAGCGGAACAATCAGTTTGTAGTTCTCTGAGTCATTTTTCCGTATGATAAAAACTGCGTAAGTACTGTACATGCTTGCTCCTTACATTGCATTAAAGTGTCACTGACATTTAGAAATAATGATGTACAGAATTTGGCGTCTGACACTGTGACTCTGTTAATTCGTACAAGGGACAAATCTTACAAAAGTGTTTCTTCAGGAACAGTCGATTACATGTAAATATACCTGTGCATTTTTATTTAGGGTGAAGTCAAAAAAGCCATTTTCAATTAAAGTTCTTTTTTTTACATTCAATCAATTTTGTAATAAACACCTCTACTTCAAACATGTATGTGTATACATGTAAGTACCTTTTCATATAGCAATTAATAATAATACCCAGTTCTTATCATGCTTTTCATAATTGAAGGGCATCCCAAAACACTCTCTATTTTTTCTACAAGTATGCAGAGCTATGATTGGACCCATTTTACATGTAGCACCATGTAATGTTGCACAAGGTGCTATGGCACAAACTTAATGCAGCCTACCATGTCAGAAACACCAGGGCAAACCCCTTCTCGATCACGATGAGTGTTGTGGATTCTCTCATGTGCATATTACAACACATGGGACCTACGGCTTTAATGTCCCATCTGAACATCAAAGCAAGTGTCTTGCTTCAAAGGACACAAGTGTCAAGACAGGGACTCGAACCCACACTCTGCTATTCAGAAACACCAGAGCTTGAGTCCAGTGTGCTTGATCACTCAGCCACCACGAGCGTTCTGTTGCAAAAATCGGAACTACACAACTATTTATTCTATTTTTTATGATTTGCTCAATTGATCCCACTATTGTGCTTTTAATTATTACGGGCAATGACAGCTAACAGGGAGAGCATCAACAAAACAACTTGACAGAACAACCCTTCATATCACCTTGGTTACCCACTTTAAGTTAAAGGAGTTTTTAAAACTAACAGAAAAGTACTCCATGCAACATGTTTTAAAAACTCTAGATTAAAATTGGAATTTACATCACATGTACCAAATAAGCATGTTTACCTTGCTTGGTACAAGCGAAAAATTAAATTAACTTCTCCCTGGCTCTCTTTACAGGCTATCCTCTTCATAAAATCTACTACCATCCTCTAATTCTTGCCAATACTATTTTCAATGATGACAATTTGGTATCTTGTCTAACCCATTGCCCCTACCCGACTACTAGCACACAAACCTCATAATAGAAGAGGTTTCCTTGTTTGGCTCTGAAGTAGCGTTTCTTCCACTTCTTGATGAATGAGGCTCTCCTTCTACCCATGGGGAGTTTCTCCATGTACCCCTCCATGCTGATCTCACCTGCCCTGACCATGGGGCTGTCTCCATGGTCATGGTGGGGACGTTGGATGTTGGCATAAAGGTCCTGGACAATGGACATCTGTTCAAAGATAGAAAACAGGTTGGTAGAGTTGTCTTTAAATGAGAGAAATTTGAGATAAAGATTAGTAACACCTGAGCTAGAACATTTGAAGCTTTCCAGGCTTTAAAGATAACTGCCCATAAAATTTGTAAAATTGAACTTGTCTCTCTAAAAATACTTAACCACTTCTAAAATGCAAAGGGCCTACATTGTAAGCAGCTGAAACTATGCAATCCATAATCATTCTATAACATTCATAAATGTACTTTTATCTCATTCAAGGGGGAAATTCATCACAAATGTGGAAACATGCACGGGGAAAAAAATCATTTTAAAGAAGCACCTGAAATATGAAATTTGTCCTCAAATATCAAAGTACAAATCTTTAAAGATAAAATTAGTTTGAGAATTATATTAACTTGATTAATAACCCAATGCCTTCCAATTGTTTAGTACACACAGACAATTTGTTACGTATTACGAAAACTTGGTGCAGAATGTACAATTGTGCAGGTTTAATTTAGGCAACAAAGAAAATGCAACTGAAACTATAATGCTTGTTCTTAGAAAAAAAAACAATCACGAAAACTTTTGATTGATAGCCCAATGCCTTCCAATTGTTTAGTACACACAGACAATTCATTATGTATTACGAAAACTTGGTGCAGAATGTACAATTGTGCAGGTTTAATTTAAGCAACAAGGAAAATGCAACTGAAACTATAATGCTTGTTCTCAGAAGAAAAAAAAACAATCACAAAAACTTTTGCCCGTAAAAAAATAACATTTACTAGAAAGAAAGGGAATTTATGATGTAGTGTACATGTATGTGTGCAAAGTTTCAACAGTTGTTCACTCAAAGTGAGGATAAACTTGTCACCGCAACCTCTTTCTTTATTTAGAAATTATTTTATTTTGCACCCAACAGCACAAGCACTGAAAATAGGATGAATAATAAACTGTGAACTACTGAAGCAGAAGATGATAGAAGTCAGTTTTAGGTGTGAGAGGAAAACACCACCTGGGGAAAACCCATGCAGTCAGGTTGGTATTTGTTCTAACAACCAACATGTACGATGTTAAATTGTGTGCCAAATTTGGTCTAACAACTAACATGTATGATATTTTATGTGTCTTAAAACTATTTTAAGACTTACAGAGTAGGTACTCCTTATGTAGTATATAATTACTGCTAATTAACACAGATGTGAAGTCAGCTTTCTTTCAAGCAACCTCACTGTGGTAGATAAAATTCAATGATCTTAGGGTAAGAATACACTACGGATGTATATTAATACACAGTAGCTTTTAAATTACAGCTTTAGCTTATCTTTAGAATGCAGATCAACACATACATATTGTACATGCATAGTATGGAAACGCCTGGATATAGACAAGTTATTCACAATCTCAACCTTGCAATAGCCAAATGCTGGGTGAGTGATAATGACAATGCAATTCAGTTGGATTTAATAGTAGCTGGGTTTGTTAATCATCAGTGAGCAAGTTTTACTTATAAATTGACTACAGAAGTAGTTCATTTCAATCTCCAGATTCCAAATCTTTCAAATTCACAATGCAAGTAATAACAGTTAGTTCTCAAACATCTTTGCCATTAGCCCCCAGGCCTGATACTCTGCTCATAACTGCTATAAATGGAAGGGAAATGAACACTTGTACTGGAACATTTCAAGGGGGCTACAAGGCAATGGCCAGGGGCACACTAGGCAACGGCCAGAGGCACACTAGGCAATGGCTCTGTTGCCTAGACGTGAAGCATCAAACCCGAGCCCCCCCCCCCCCTCCAACCTCACATACAGTAACAATATTAAATTACATGTAGCCTTATTTAACAACCGCCATCAATCATGTTTGGAAAGGACCATTTGGGAGATTGTGGGAAAGAAAACTTGTACAAGTACATGTAGCTGTAAAAACAAAATGCCAGCAACATGCACAAGAAATTTGAACTAAACATTCCCAACAGCGATGAAATGTTTCCGGGTAAAACTGTTCTGAATTAAGTTTTAAAATAACAAACTTTTTAAAACAGCTGTCAGCTAAATTATCCATTTGTATCAGCGCGCAACTCTTCCTTCTATATTAAAAGGAATCAAAACCGTTTTAGAAAGGGGGGGTGGTATAAAACCATCCACTGAGAAGCAGGACCTGCCCACAGGAAGTTGCTGAAAATGGTCAAGGGTAAAGCATGACTAGACCAGTCATCAAGTTCAAGAGCAAAAAAAGGTGTCAGAAATCTATCACTGAGTGTAGCAACCGTTTCTGTTTTTCAGGAAAAGTACCTGTTATTGAGGAAGCATCAAATTAAAATTGCTTTAATAAGCAAAATACAAACAGACTTAGTAAACTTGTTTTCTTTTTTTATCACAGATTAAAAACATTGGGCCAAGCTGTCTCCAGTTGTTATCTTTATTAAATACAAATCAAATTAGTAAGTTTTAATCTGACCCTGATTTAGTAAAATTAAATTGATTAGGATTTTTGCCAGGATTCAAGTTCATCTCAAGCTTTAGGTCTGTGTCACACGGGGCAGTTTACAGGCAACCAGTTCCATGTAATCTCCAATAAGAACATTTATTCACATTTAATTTTCTCATTATTTTTCTTGGGGATAGAGAGTTACCGCTCGAGAAAAACATCTCTTGTGCTGCCAAAGTGTTACTTGTGCATACAGCGCAGTTGGCTGTAAACATTGCCCAGAGTGGCAAGGTCTTAAGACACTAGTCTTCTTTAGTATTCATCAGAAAATGTGAAACAAATTGCACACATCACTCAAATTAGAAACAAAAATCTCTTTAAAAAAAACCAAACATTTTTGATGATTTGTCACAAGAAAATTTGTAAAAAGAAATTGAGCCTAAATTATCCATTGTTGTATCAGCTAAAGGTTTTGAATAGTCCATGAGCAGAACTCACATACTTTTTGCCATCTTGCCTAATCTTTGGAAACCTTTTCCATATGATCACTATTACTTTGCCACAAAGCACAGCCTTCTAAAGTAAATATTTATACATTTCTGCATTCAATGTGGGTTGCTGTACATTTATGTTAATTCTTTAATTTTCCTACAAATCAACATTTTGAACATTTCTGCAGGAAAAAAAAGAAGAAGAATGGATGCATTACCATGTAGTTCAGAATTTAAGATAAACTTACTCACCGGATCCCATTTCTTGACACTGTCCCTCTCCTCAATGTGCACAACCTCGCTGGTATCAGTGGAGCCAAAAACAATCGGTCCATCATATTTGTAAATGATGTCATCATGGTTACTGGATGATAGACTTCCCCTCAAGCTGCTATTACAATCCTCACCGATTTCTGAACAATCGTCTGCTGGAGGAAACTCATAAATTGCTGTGTCGTCCACGGTTGGTTTTGCTGGGCTCACCTTGTGGTTATTATCGTCAGTTCTCAAGTTGTTCCTGGGGACTTCTGTGTTTATATACATGGAGGAGACGGCCATGTAATTCTGACTGGATTCTGGTCTGCTGTGATGGCGACGTGGTACCCTCAATACCTCCTCATACTCTGATTGATCCAGGCTGTTATTCAGGCTACTCTGATGGTGGTTGTGATGATGGTTGTTATTGCGGAGGGTTGGCCCATTCTGAGACTTTTCCCTGCATTTCATGGGAGTCTCATAGCTGCCATCATCCTCTAACCCAGATCCGTTCACACTGTACATGTAGTCTGGTATCGGAGGCTCCTCCTCTGCCACATCTGAATAAACATCACTCCCGACACGCAGTTTCTTGTTGGAGCTGTGTTTGTTGCGCACACAGGCTTTGTTGTTATCCGACACATCCAGGATGTCCTCTTTGCTCTTGCGAATGGCCTCCTGCATGGCTTCCACCTGAGCAGCGAGACTCTGGACAAAGTCTCGACAGGATTCCAGATCAGTGGGTCTCTGCCCCTCTGGCACCTCCTCCTCACTGATAGATTCCAACTCAGCAAACGTCTGCGTGTCCCTCTTGTGACTGATGCAGCTTGAACATTCTGAGGAGTTCTCTGAGCAATCTGAATCCTGCTGGTCAGTCAGATCATCAGAGCTGATCTCAGAACTCAACTCAGAACTCGACTCTGACTTCTTCTCAGCTTCCCATTCCACTGCCATCAACTGTAACATAGTATTCACACATACCCGTTATGATATATAGCGTCAAATTACAAAATGTCTTCCCTATAAATTTATACATACAGTGCTTTCACATCCTTGTAATAGACATACATGTAGTAGAGGGTACTCACATTTCCCAAAAATATTTATCTTTCAGTTTTCAACATCATTACAGAAACTCATTTATTCTGCAATATTTCTTCAACTTATTTTAGTCACACATCCCTTTAAGTCCTGCTAATAAATATCAGATTTTCCAATTGGTTTCCTCTTCTTGGTTGAACTTCATGTCTCAGAAAAGTTGAACCCAAAATGTATTTATGTTAATGGGACCTGGCTGCTTCATGTTGTAATCATTTGACAAACACTTATATTAACAATAGAGCTTTCATATATTTGGCTGTTTTTATATCAAATTATTTAATTTAAAACTTGTTGTTTTTATTACCTTTTTCCAAAACCACTCTCAAGAATTATTATCTTTAAACTTAATTTCACAGGGTAATGACAGCCTGGTGTGGGACACCTCTTCCAAAAATCAACACAACTTACCTGTAAAAAGCAAATTACCTTTTTTACATTGAGTATTAACCACAAGGAAAGGTGAAGGAGTAAATTTTATTAATCTTGATAAAAAAAATTTTCAGGGGATATACGGTCAATTGGACAAACAAGTAACCTACCCTTGACAAGCACTTGCGATTCCGCACACACAACTTGTTGAGCTTCTGTTCTGATGTGGCAAATGAACCTCCATCTTCCTCCTCGTCTGAGTACTGAACGCTACTCAAACGCTTATACTCATGCTGGAGCTTGTGAATGGCATCTTGGAAAACACGTGCTGTGTCTTCAAGCTCCTGGTGAGGAAGTGTTTAGAAATTATTAAGATGGAGTCTTAGAAATCAATGTTACTCAAATACTCCTTCTCCAGCTGGAACTTGTGATGTCATTCAGGAGACTTCTTGGAAATATATACATGTTCCAGCAAAGCTTGTGTACTTGCTGGAGCTTATGAGTAACACCCTTGACAACACAAACTTGGCAAGGTTTCTTTCTTAAAATCCCACTTTATTTGAAAGTACATAAGGGTTATATAATCAAGAGCTCCAAACAAAGATTGACTTCCCTGACCAGTGAGACACAAACCCTGTAGTAAAACAGAAACAGAAACAGAAACTGAAGTTTCAATCAAAAGTTGGCTTCCTTCAACAAACGTCGACACTGTTAATCAGTACTTTTCTTGTACTTTTCTTGTTATTAAATCAGAAACAAAACATTTATATTTACACACTGTAACCATCAAATTGTTTTCCTGGGAAATCAGGAACTACTATAAGAGCCTTATAGGTAAGTTTCAGTGTCTCTTTTATTACAAATAATAAGATTTAAATTAATGTATTTGCACAAATTTGTTTCTATAATACAGGCCTAATGGTTGATCTGTTTACAATCCTTCATACAACAAATATTTCAAATAATTTGTGTGGTACCTATAGAGGCTGAAACTAGACACACAACTTTGTCACACAGACCTGTACAAGTTTGAAAGCTCTCAGACAGTCGTCTAGACTGTTGTCTTGCTGTTTATTGCCCATCCGTCAAAATGGTAAAAGAACAAAGAAGGCGTGGTACATTCTTCAATGTGTTGGTGCTGGGCGAGACAGTGCCTCACACTGCGAATAAATTGTCAGCTTAGAACTACAGAGCTCCACGGAAAGTGAGTTAATTGGTGGAAAATCTTTCCTAAACCTTAAATTTTGTAAAAAGAAACAAAATGCACATGTTCAGTAGGCATATTTCAGATTAAGGGGATACTACACTCTCAACAGATGGTAAAACA
This sequence comes from Pisaster ochraceus, assembly GCA_010994315.2. Classification (NCBI taxonomy): domain Eukaryota; kingdom Metazoa; phylum Echinodermata; class Asteroidea; order Forcipulatida; family Asteriidae; genus Pisaster; species Pisaster ochraceus. The sequence continues at coordinate 18,873,892 of CM021527.1, forward strand.
ATTGTACAAAATTGCTTATTGTTTGCACTACTGCTTTCAAAAGTACAGCAACAGGTACTTATGCAGGTAGTAGGCAGTTCTTCAGTGTCATCAATGTAAAAAGTGAGTAACATGAGGAAAATCAAACAGGAACTGAAAGTAATTGTCATTGACAGTGCCTAGGAATGTGCTGGTTGTTATCTATGTCCCACTGACTCTCTCTTTCAATACACAGAACAAGAGGGTCCATCAGATATTCTGTCATTGTGCAGCAAAGTCAGACAGTTTGCAGTACTGGCACAGCCTTTGTTAAAGATACACATGCATACAAGGCTTGTTCACACGACAACATTTCAACCCAGCATTGACCCATGTAGAGTGCTGGATCTGTGTCAAAACTAACACTGCTCCAGACATGGGTTGCGGGTTTGCCCCGTGTTGAGAACAACACAAGTAGCAAAAAAAAGCTGATTCCACATCAAGCAGTGTGAAAGCAGAGCGGATTTGAACCAAGTTGAAATTTTATGAAGTCAACACGGACCCATGTAGCTTTCAGCATGGGTTGGTGCTTGAAAGTGTGAAAAGGCATCTAACTCTACCTGCTGCTCCGTGTTAGTGTACACTTTGCTCCAAAGTGTAAAATATTTACATCCAGACTGAGACAGTTTCAGCTAAATTGGTTGAACACTTTTGTACTAATTTGTAAAAACCCTTCTAACCCTTAAAAACAATTTAAATGAGCAGATATGGTTACTTACAAGTTAGTACCTCATATTTGAAAAAACCCACAAAAAAACAACACACACCACACACACTTGATACCAGGATGATACCAGATTACATACTCAGCCTTACTGCATTTTACTGCTGGGAAACAAATATTTCTTTTGAAAAGAAAAAGCATACTCTGAGAGACCAGAACAGAATTGTTTCACTTCATCCACGTTAGTTAAACTGTGAGGCAAGTGGAGATTAGTACTGGACTGGTAATAATAAATAATAATAAGATTACTTGAGAACCTCTCTCAGAGGCTCTTATCAGCAAAAAAAGTACAAAAGCATTCTCCAAAAGAAGATGATTCAAACTTTAACAAAGTAGAAAGCACTGTTGCACTACTGGAGGAATTTTATCCTCAATACAATCATTTTACTTACAGGGGATGGGAAACTTGTAGTTGGAATGTAATCTGATCAGAAAGTAAATTGTTTGCTCATCACTATTTAACAGAGTACATGTACAGTACAAGTTAATGTAAGGTTCCTGTGTGACTAGAATCAGTAGGTTGTATTTTGACATATGTGCAACCCTTGCAATAAAAGTCACAAAAGGGATGTTGGAAAACCCAAGAGACTGGCTGTACTGTTTCTAAGTTGCCAATAATCCAATGAGCAGCACTGACAACTTGTTCCTTTCAGGAACAAATCAAAACATTCACAAATAATGTGTTAATGTTAACCATACTAAATGCTTTGAACTACATGTACCTCCTCTCAACATAAACCCCAAAACTTCCATTTAGTATTTATTAACTGAATTAGTTGGTGACATGCTGTTTTTAAAGCTGCAGCACTCCATCATATAGAAAACATATGTCAATGTACATGTAAAAGCTCCCCTAACACTGCTCTGTCATCACATTCACAGGGACGAAGACATTCCTGTTCAAATCTACATCTTACTCTCAACACAATTTCCTTTGTCACTCAGCATTTTTGACAACATGATTAAAGGATTATTATATAAGGTTAATCCATAAAATCTCATTTCTCATAATGTTCTTCTTCAGCTCAGCGGGTTTTGGTTTTGGTTTTGTTTTGTTTTCCATCCTTGATGATATCAAAGTACATCAAAGAAACATTCATCATTTTGCTCTTGTTGGGATAAACGGGACACATTATGTTTTCAAAATGTCCACGGAAAAGAAAAAATAAAGTATTGCCAAATACTTGCAGAGTTTGTAACTTTGTATGGTGAAAAAAACAAGGTCAAAAGGATCAATAAAGACTCATTTTGTTGCGATCATTAAAAAGTACAATGAAAATAAAGCATAATTATCCCTTTAGTTACATGAATCTAATTAATAGAAATCAAATTACGACTTTGTCTTACCATTCCTTGCCCCTCATTAAGAACCATGTTACAGGAGCTTTAAATCACATGAATCAGGCAAAGCACATCCACAACAGATCACACTGTCACTCCGATGGCTCAAATATCTCCACAGTTACACAGGATTCTTCACAAAATGCAACAGTTTCAGGTTCCTGGTTCTAGCCTGTTTAATCCTAAACAAGTAAAACCGCTACTTCAGGAAATTGACTTTTACTTCTGGTGATGAGCGGAGCTGACCTTTTCGTGCAAGCAGGGTGATGGAAATCGCCACGATCAAGCGGTGAGGTCACACTCTGCCTCTCCTACAAACACGCCGCTGTATTTGTGCTGACAAACTTCCTCGAAGAGGAAGAGACTTTTTACATTGCGGCTCATGGTTGGGAAGATGGGGGGATGTGATTCATTCCTAAATTTAACGCCAGGTTTTATGGGGGATTTATTGGGGCTTGTGTGGAGGGATCGACAGATTCGACACCATACACCCACTACTTGATGAGACAGGGCCTCAAAATGAAGCCATTACATTATCAGAGATTGCAACCTGTAACTCTCAAATGTAATTTCACTTGTAAACTTTTACACATTTTAATCCAGGGTGCTGTAATGCAGTTAGAGACTTAAAAAACCTTTCACAATTTGTCTAACCTACACACGAGATGTACCTTCAACTTCAACTACTGTTAAGTTCTTAGGATTTCCACCAGATCTTCAATACTTCATAGCATACAAGCTGTTGAATACACTTCATGCAAGGTTTGCCTGAATCTACACGTATTAAGATTCAATTTTCATGGTATAATTCTGATTTACAGTTGAGTGCTGTGCTCAAAGTATGTTGGATACATGTGCATGGAAAGTATGTTAAATTTACTAAATTATTTGTGCTACACATCTGTGTATAATGTCCATTTAGAAATCAGTTCAACCTACTAATGATGGCCATTAAACATTGCAAACAAGTTGACACCATATATTTGCAGTCTTTGCAGTCAATTAAATCTATTCTAGTCATTTTTGTTTAGCGACATGTGTCTTTTAATAGACAATTAATTCTCTGCATCATTGCTCAATTTTGGAGGTGAACACCTGCCCAAAGCTTGACAGTTGTCTGATTTTGAATGATTAGTCAAACTTCCATGTGGTACAAATAGTAACAAGGAATTTTTTTAAAAGACTGAAGAAAGGGCTCCCTATCCTGCCGCTTCCCACCTATTTCCAAGGAACTTCTTCACGCAATTATATAAGTTTGAACAGGTCTACAGTTTGTACAGTAAATTATTTACAAGATATTGTGATGACGTGAATTAAAAATTGTGTATGACCAATGCATTTATTTATAGATTAGCCTGTGTCATACAGTACACCCACCCTTGAGATTATCTCTGCATTCTTGGGCAAAGGAAGTGTGAATCATTTCAACCATAATATTTAATAATTGATAAAAGCACACATGTCACAAGTTTTGAGAAGGTCCTAATTACAAAGACAACAAACGGTTGGAAAAGTTAAAAGCTGGTTCTTGATTAAACAGGAATTAATTCAAAGTATAAAAAGGTGAGGTCGGGTAAGTAGAATTAATTTCAAGAAGGTAATGGTAGTTTTTTGTTTGTCTGTTGGGGTGTTTGTTTGTTTGTTGTGGTTGTTTTGGTTTTTTTTAGTTTGTTTATATTGTTGTTGCTGTGGGTTTTTTTTTGTAAGGGTGGGTTTCAACACGGGCCGCTATGTGCAGTGCAACTTGGTACGCCAGCGGCACAAACTCGCCAGTAAAAACAGGACCGTTTCTTATTGACTTAAACTGAAGACTACTGTAGCACTGAGTAAATGTTCCTTGCGATAAACATGGCTGCCTATTTATTAGCCATAGATTCTTGTAGAGTGTGTATGCATGGTTCATGATATGAATCTTGAAAAGCTGATGAGTTTGACAATTGTACTGATCAGTTCTTAAACATAAAGAACAGGACTGGTACAGAGGTAACAGTCAACGTTCTCAAATTGTTTGATTCAAAATATGCATTATAAATCAAATGTGAAACATTTTCTTTAGTATCATCAGTGTCACCAGAAAATAGTGATAAACCATGTCAATTTTAAGCAACTCAAGAGAACTCGTAGCAGTGTAATGATTTGTTTTAATTTTGATTGCGGTAATAAAAATACAGCTATTTTGGGTCTTCAAATGCTTCATTTTGGACTTTGACAGTATTTCAGGCAGATATATATCTCCGGGTGATTAGTACTGCTGTCAGCTTTATTATCACTCAGCTTTCAGCTTGAAAATTCATCAATCCTGTACCATACCATGAAAGACCTCAAAAAGTTCCAGGAAAGTTGCCCAAGAGCAGGTAAAATTCTTAAACCTGAATGGCCCCTAACATGTGTAAAACTGAAACTGTTCACAGGAAGTACCACCACTAGCTTGACCTCAACCAATCCCCATTTAACTGATTGTATTTGTTGTACTTTTGAGTCAAAGACAAAGATACCTTCATATAAGAGTCCCGCTCAATAGTTTATTTGGTTTACACTTCCTGGTTTGGCAGCAAACAAACAGAGAGCTCGCTAACATTTTAATTTATTTATTTTGTTTAATGTATTCAATTGTTTTGTGCTATAGAGTATATTACTGACATTTCTTTCTTTCAATATTCTGGTGGACTGAATGAGGCCTCCCTGTTTGTTAAAAAAGTTGTATTGAGCAAAATACAGGTTATTATAGGAAAATTATACCAATTGCCAAAATAAAGGCTTACATTGACCCAACTCACCTGACTTCATAACCCAAATTCTTGGTAGCGCCGTTTTAGGAGTCAGATTCCATGTTTGTTACATTGTAGTGAGTATTTTAGGCGTTGCGCATTCCGCTTACACACTCACCATAAAATCTTCAATATGATTTGACTCCCAAAATGTCAGATCATTGGCAGACAGACGCCACATGTGATATCAGTGCAAGGTGTCTATAGGTTATTCCCCAGGATTTTGCACACTTGCATGTTATTTTAAAAGCACGTTAGAACATCTGGGCCGGAACACTTACAGGAATGTGATTGGCTTTTTAAGACCCCATGAAAATTACTGTGAAGGCAATGTGGAGGGAAACCCAGTGAGTTAAGCAGGGTTTGCTATTTACTGTTTAAGTGAAGGAGGCCCGTTGAACAGAAACAGATTAGTTATTTGTTTTTGAGCCAAGATTCAATTAAACAATTTTAAAATAAATACAAAATACAAAAACAGATATTGAGTTTGATGTAGTTCTATACCACATGAGAGAGCAAGTCTGCTCTTTACTCAACTCACAATTAGATCTTACCTTTGGACCTAGTAATTGAAGAACAGCATCAAACTCCTCGTCAGTCAGGTTCAGCAGGTCTAGATGTGAGATTGTGGGACTTGCATAATGACCTGAACATGCCATCTATGGTAAATGATCAATGAGTATGAAAAGGGAATCTATATTACTGTACCAAAATCAAATTGCTTGCAAAAGATTTTCATTTGTACCAGGAGAGCATGAGACACAAAAAGCCCAATGAGGTTGTGACAAGAGTATAATGTCCTAATGAGCAAACATTCTTCAGGTCCAATAACAGTTACTTTTTGTTAAATGAATAAATAACTTGAAAAACAAAAATCATTCAACAGGAGGAAACCTGTCCTTTAGTTTACTTCTCCTGCTGCTAGATCAGCATGATCAGTGTCAACAAATGTTTCGAGTCCCTTTTAAAGTTTTGGTTTTTTAATTCTTACCCGAGTTAAAAACCCAACCAAAGTATTTATCAAGCCAAAAGGCGCATTGATACTGTACTTTATTTACTTAGCTGGTGCACGTACTCAAACGATTTAACTCATTTTATGCATTTAATTAAAACCTTAATACTGTCACTACATCCATAGGCAACATTATCTGACCGCTGCGAAAATGGTCCGACTTCCTTTCTCAAAACTTCCAAACAACCCCCTCATTCGTCTATTTTCTAACTTTTGAGAACAATAACATTATTTATTATCATTAACAAAATTCTCAACGCATTCTTCATAATCATACATTCTTCAACGGGTTCCCTGTATATAAAACGACGAAAGTTGAAGTCCAACATACCTTAACCTCTCTGAATAAGCCTACGACTTCAGTTTATTAGAAATATGAATGAATACATTTCCAAACGTCTCGATGAAGGGTGGATTTACGGTCCTTTTTCCACAGCAAGAACTGTCTGCACCTTCGACAAGCGGCCATTTTTCTACTTATTGAAAAAAGACATCTGCCAAAAAAAGTTTTGCTGTCAAAGGAGGGCGCTATCTCACAAGGGACGCTCAGTATTTCTTCTCACCACCACAGGGCCGGTCGCAAGTTTGGTTGGTCAAGTCGTTTGGTTCCGTAAATATAGTTTCTTAAATGTTACTTTTCAGAGTTGTTAGTCAGCAGCTGCTTGGCATCTCATATTATAAGGGAAATCTAAATTTTAACTGGAATATTTCAAGGGGCACGCACCAAGGCAATAGTAGGCACGGAGGCAATTATTGCCCGCCGGAAAATATCAGGCCTGCAGTTCGTAAAAAATTATGTTTTTTTTTAACTATTATCTTATTACAATAAATTATTATCTTATAATAATAAAAAAATGTATTTTGAGCAATTGTCAATATTATTGTTTTGATTGCACTCTCTATTAATTTTTCGGACTTTGAAATGTGTCTCCGCTTAGAAATACAGCCAAGCAAAAACTCGGTTGTTTGTTTGAAACAACCATGGAGGTGTCCTGGGACAACTAGATTTATTGCAGCACAAACAAAACTTTAAAATTCCCATAAATGCATGCATGTGTCTGCCGCTCGCACGACTGAAAGGTAAAATCTTCTTTCATCCTACATCATGCTGTACCGTGTTAAGCACTGTTCTCAGAAGTTTGGTTGTTAGTGGCCAGCCTGCAATGCAAGATTTGCAAACTGCGATCCACTAACACGATCCAAATTACTTAGAAAAACTCTGCCCAAGTGACGGTGTGATAGTTTGTGCAGCTTGGTCAGATGTTCTTGCCATGGTATGGTGGAGTAAAAGCTGCGGGCCGGGAAAAATCAAAAGCAAACAAATTAATCAGAGCAACTTCACAAATGCAATATATGGAAAATGGATGAATTCCTCGTTACCTACTAACGAAATACGGCTCT
>CM021527.1:18882155-18916713 GCA_010994315.2 Pisaster ochraceus
TCTGACCGAAAGACATATCGAGCGCCCTCTAGCGTTTCGTAACTGCATTCTCCACTCCCACAGCACGTCATGTTTTCAAATGCAAATAAAGGACTAGGGCGGGTTTCACAGGAAGAACAAAATCAAACAAAACAGCAAATTTAAAGCAATAAATAAAATACTTTAAAAATGAGAAGAAGAAAAAATGTGATAAAGATCTGTTCATAATGCAGCGTACACACTTGCAATACGCTCACCTACACTACTAATGGATAACAAATCTGTGAAATCCACACAGTCTAGTCATCGGAGTCAGGAGAGAATAGTGAACAACCCCGTCTATGATGATGTTTCACTGTTTTCAAAAACTAAAGCATTTCAGGCCATGGGAAGTTTCCCATCTTTGCACTGTTAGTTATGTGCAAATCTATTTTTGAAAAAACAGTTTTCAACCTAAATAGATATGCAATTTAAATAAATATATGAATAAAAATTAAACAATTGAATAATTCCAATTAAATAAATGAAAGAAACGTTACAGGTTAGTCTCATAAATGTGTTTCAGTTCACCTTAAAATTTATAGATTTATATATATATATATTTAATTCGGATGACTCGAAAAGTTTAGAATAATTTTATTTGTATCTACGTGAAAATAGATTGTGAAAAGTTTGAATTATCAGTTTGTCTGCATGTTGTCATATTGGGCATGAGTTATTGACTAATCTTCAATTAATCTTCTCAGTTCATTTCAATTGATAAATTTAATCGTATTTCTTTCTAGTGGGTTGGAAGAACGTTGCCATCTATTAGTATTAATGCAGCAGGAATGGCACAGGTAGCGTACAAAATTTCCGGACATAGTTGTACATAGGTGTACAGCACAGGTGGGCGGAGAACAAAATTCTTGTGGCAACGGTATTTTGTTGTCGAATTTGATTGGTCAAAACTCACCAATGGCTGTTCTGTGATGCGTACTCACAGTAACAGATTGTTATTAAATATGTATATATATCTCTTTAAAAAAAAAACAAATACATATAAATTAATATTGCGAAGAAAAATAAACAACATGTTTTGTAATTAAAAGGGCACATTATTATAGTTTATTGTTTAATTATTACCCTTTAGCGTTAAATATTTGTACCTACAGAGGGAAATAAGAACTGTGTCTAACATGCCAATCAATTATCATCTAAGCGCAGCCGCAGTTGCAGCCATTTTGAACAACACAAAAGCTATGTCGGAAGAGAGACTTGTCGACAACATCCAGCCAGTTTTTTGTACAATTTCGTCCATCATGTGAGGATTTACGTATCAAAAAATGGTCGCAACAACATAAGAAAGACAGTTCTGTAGGATTATCTATCGTATGTGGTTTGTAACTGTGTTTAAGTATTGTAAAAGTACGTTGAAAATTGATAAAATCGCCGTCACAAGACTTGGGTTGTCCGGTCGGATCGTTTCAGCGAGTGCACCGGTCTTTACTCGGCGGCCGTCTGCACGTTCAATGTACCCGTGATGGGTTTGTGCACACTGTGTGGACCTAGCGGTGTGCCACACCGGACTATGGCCCGTTTCATGTTCCTGTGGTGCTTGGTGTATGCCTTTTTCCCCGGATCCCTTGGGGCTACTTTCACGGTACACATATCCCACATGACATTGCCACGAACGCCGATTTTTAATGCAAGTTTCGGAGATGGACATCATTGGTTGTACAGCATTCCTCCAGCACTTATTTCAAAACAAGCAAGACATCTCGTCAGACTTGATCAAAACACTGGAATCTTGACTTTGCACAAAGATATAAATTGCACAACTTTGCATGAAAACCCATTCCTCTTACACATTGAAGCCCGAAGAAGTAGGACTACTTTGTCGTTATTTGACATTGGCCCATCAGAGGTTTTTGTTCAGATGCCCGTTACAGTACATATTCATGGCGGGCATTGTAAATTGAAACACACGAAACAGGAGAAACACAAAGAAAAAGACAAGCATATTAATGAAAATGTTGTCTTGGATCATAACAAACAGATAATCGTAATGGATTTTCCCACGGGATCATGTTGGAATACAGAGGAAGTAATACTTTCAATGAAAGACTTCCTCCCAAGCTCTGCTTCCCATTGCCATTTAGATTACACACTGAATAAGCATAAGTCGGAGCATAGTGTGTTATCTTTGAATGAAAGCAGCGGTGATCTGGTGTCATCTAAGAGTACCCTTTGCTTGCACAGACCCAATGAAGAGCATGTGTTCGTTACTCTGCAATTTGCAGCCCCGTGTATGCACTACTATCATCATCGACGCCATGACTCTGAGACTGGGCTGCGGATTAACCTACAACTTGATCTGCGAGCAGTTGGGACAGGTATGATTCCAAGAGCAGCAGCAGCAGAAACGGCTGAACCAGATACCAGTGCTGTAAGATCACGTAGGCAGGCACGCCGCAATCGCGCACCGAACTTTCCCCAAGTAATGTACATGGTGAATGTTCCCGAGGAGCAGCCCATCGGATATATTCTGTTGACGATTACTGCTACAGATGCGGACTCTGGAGAGGCAGGACGGATTACGTATTCAATGGTGGCAGAGCGGGATGGTAGAAGTCAAAACATGTTCAGTATAGACCCGGACAGTGGAATTGTAACAACGACACAAAGATTAGACAGGGAGAGTATTGAAGAGCACTTCTTCCAAATCACCGGCACCGATCATGGATCACCTGCAAGAAGCACAACTGCCTTCCTCCAAATCACAGTTGATGATTTGAATGACCACAGGCCTGAATTTGAACAAACTGAGTACCATATTCAAATTGAGGAAAATGAACCGGCAGGAACAACGTTACATGAGCTACATGCGAATGATGGAGATATTGGATCTAACTCGGAGGTTCGCTACAGCATCATGAATCTAGATCCCCCAAATGATGCATTCAACATCAATTCCCGTTCAGGAATCATTACAACCCGTGAAAGACTCGACCGTGAAACTGTCGGTAATTATGATCTTCTTGTCCTAGCCAGAGATCTTGGCACTAACCCGGGTTCACTCAATACAACCACTCGGGTATTGGTGACTGTCTTGGATGAGAACGACAACTACCCTCAATTCCAGAAACGTATCTTTGAAGTTTCCATTGCTGAGGATTCCCCTCGCAATGTCATGATTGAGACAATAACTGCAACAGACCGGGATGAGGGCTCTAATTCCGAAATCCGCTATAGTATGGTGGGTGGTCAGGGCCACTTCGTTATTGATACCTACAATGGAGAGATTATGCTCACTTCTGATTTAGATTACGAGAACACCCAGACCTATCAGTTAGTCGTACGAGCGCAGGACAGTGGTCGCTCAGCGCGTTCTAACTCCACACGCGTCATAGTGAATGTGGAAGATGTTAATGATAACTATCCACGGTTTCCAACCACCCTCTATCAGACCTCGGTGAGAGAGGATGCTCGAATTGATACATCTGTCATAACCCTGAATGCTTTTGATGGAGATTCTGGTGAATTTGCCCGTATCACTTACAGAATTCAAGAACCAGATCCAACTCTTCCCTTCACTATAAATCCAGACAATGGTATGATCTCAATATCTATGAGGCTAGACAGAGAAGCATCCCCACTTTACGAGTTTACAGTCGTTGCAAGTGATCAGGGCGATCCACCAAAAACAGTGACCTCTGAAGTAGCCGTGTCAATTACTGATGTCAATGATAACGCACCTGTGTTCACCCAAAACGAATATTATGGTCGGGTTGATGAAGATGCCTCACCAGGGCTCACAGTTGTGACAGTATCAGCAGATGACCCTGATGTTGGTAACAGCGTCTCTTACCAGATTACAGCAGGCAACACTAGGAATCGTTTCAGTATTATCAGCCAGAACAACCGTGGAATGATTTCAGTGGCCCTACCACTGGACTACAAACAAGAACCACGTTTCGTCTTGACCGTAACTGCATCCGATAATGAATTCTCTAGCATGTGTCTCGTATTTATCAACGTTACAGATGCGAATACATATCGCCCAGTGTTTGACCAATCTCCATACAGAGCAGAAGTGAGAGAAGATGCCCTGGCAGGTTTTGTTGCAGTCCAGGTTCATGCCACTGATGGAGACGTTGGAGAAAATGCCCGGATAACATATTCAATGGATAACATAGCCAATTTTGAAATTGACCCAGATACTGGAGAGATTAAAACACGTGGATTGCTTGATCGTGAGACAACATCAAGCTATACAATCCATGTGACTGCTACAGATCATGGAATGGAGCCACAGCTTGATACCACAGAAGTTGAGATCTTCCTTATAGATGTCAATGACAACCCACCCATCTTCACTGAAGAGTCCTACTCAAAAGAGATCAGTGAGAGTGTAAGTCCACAGTACATGGTCATACAGATTGAGGCGGATGATGCTGATGAAGGTGAGTGGTCCTTGCTCATTCAAATATATAGGCCTATTGTTTTATATTTCAAGTTTGATAGTACGTGGTGTATTATACAGTATGGGGGTGTTAAATCAAGAGTAGAACTTAAAACTCAAACAACTAATATTAGCGATAGTTGCTTTCCACAGTTCGATGAAATGTGTTAGTGGACAAAGGTTCTTCGCAAGTATTAATTCAATGACAAATTTTCACAAATAATAGTTTTTGGAATAGTTGTGATTTAATCGTAACCTTCATTCTAGTATTATCATTGAAGGTTACAATTATCTCAACTTTACTTGGAAGAGATGCTGATTGTTGATATTGTTTTTTTATGTTAGAAATGTTTGTATACACTGTAGTCGAAGAAACAGAGTACAGAAAGAAATGGTTGACTTCAGTTGCTTCAGGAAAATGAAAAAATATAATTACCAAAATGTAGGCCCTATAACAAACTGAGGAAAAACAGTTGACTTTCATGTTCCTCAATCAAATAGCAAGCCAAGCACTGTCATTTTCTATATTTAATTTTGTGTTTGTTTGGTGGCACTGTTCATAAGAGTATGACACGAGACATTGACTGATGTGTACAGGTCCACGAGGAAAATGTACTCCTTAGTTCAAATTTGTCATTAATCATTTATATTCATCTTTCATCCTGTATTGCTTATTAAATTAGGATTTAAACAGTAAAAAAAACAACCAAAGCATTAAATTTCCTCAATGAGAAAACAGAAAACAAATTGAAAACGCTCTGAAGTTTTGAAGGAAAGTGGTGTTTTAAAAACTGTTCAACTTGGTGGACTGCAGTCACGATAAGGGCAGGCCTATGGCTGTCCATGGGTTTATGAACTCTGACCCAGTTACTACACAGGGGCTAATGCTGGCCATCACATTACAAAGGGTGCCATCATTATTGTGAGGTGATGCAGATGAACTTGGTAAGAGTTCATAAATCTGTACATATGTACATTGTACAGCCACAGCACAGGCCTGCTTTGATCATGATGGCAGTCCCCCTTTAAAAGATGCTGGTTTCTTTGATTGGCCAGTTTTTGGTGTGATTGGCAATGATCATGTAATACATCCTACTGTGTACACAAGAGGTTCAGATTTGTCTCCGCTTTTACTCCTTGTGACAACTTCCCAGTGAAATTTCATCTAGTCCTCAGCATCATCTCAATTAACTCGTTGACGTTCCTTTATTTGATATTTTAATGTCCTCATTTGGACATGAACCTCCGTTATTCATTCCTTCTTATGCCTCTGAGTCTCACTGGCTGTTTTGCAAAACCCAAGTTTGAAATCTAACCTCTGCATGGATATTTCACTGAACAATCCCTTCAACACCCACTTCCCAGTTTCATTCACATTGTTAGATTTAGCCTCTTCAATATTTAGATACTCCAGGCTAAATTCAGTGCAAGGTTCTGAAATAAAGAAAGCTAGTCAAACCCTTTAAAAAATGTAGGAAAAAAAACCTATAAAAAAGAAGTATATAATAATATTATCGTTTTTGGCTTCCTTTGTCTGGATGATTCCATTGTAAGATGGTGATTTAAGGATTTGAAACTTGATTCCATTTCAAGCCCTTAGGCTGTTGCATTGTATAAACATAAGTAAATGCTGGGTCTGTTTGGGCAGAACAATTCTTAGTTTGACTATAATTGGTTTAATTTTTCATTATTATTACACACACTTTGCACATCGCAGTCCTAAGTAACTTTTCTAAAGTAGACAACATTTATGTCATCAGAAACCAGTTAGTCAGCCAACAATTAGTAGTGAAATTATAATCAAATCTGAAAGTTAGTAGATGATTTATTTATGTATTTTCATTATTATTATTATTATTATTATTATTATTTAACATTTTGGGGTGGGGTGGGGGAGGGGCAGGATGGATGAGTTAACACACTCGTATTCATCACACACTTGGACAAAGTGGGATGAAAGTTATGTATATTTATTATTTTCACAATTCTGTGTTTCTATTGTTTGAACAACATTGAATAGTAATAAAAATAGACAACGCATTGTGTGATTGACATGTAAATGTGTGCTCAGTCAGGATTACTTTCTGATGGAGGAGAGGTTTCTCAAAAGACAGTTTCATATTTTGAAGTATTAAAACTTAAATGCTAGCCATGTTTCTATTTTCAGTATGAACAGTTTCTTGAAGAAATCCTGCTAGTGCTCTATGCCAGTCTAGACATGAGTGTGTAGACATGAGTGTGGGTTCTTAATTGCAAACCGGAATGGACTTGATTGCCCCAGCTTTACCATTAATTTATGTAAGGCCGAACAAATTTTGTATTGTGTTTATGGTAACCGTCTGAAAGAAAGTCCAGGACAGTAGGTTTTTTACATGACAAGCTAGTTCGTACCTTGGGAGAATATGTCTGTGATTAGTGAGAAAGTTGTTGTTTTTAATTTCAATTTTTTGACTCGAAAAATAACCCCCCAAAATGTTGGGGTTGACAATTTGACCGTGAAAATTCCAGGTTGGTTAGGTTACCATAAACACAACATTAGTTTTATTTGGCCTAAAGTAAGAGCCCTCTTTAATGGCCTCCAGTCAGATTTAATGCAATTTGAATAACAATTAGAATCTTAAGAACATAATACATTGCTCACAATTGTCTGCATACACTATTGCCTTTACACCTACTTAATGCCATGTCTGCTACAAGGTTAAACGCTCTCTTTTTTTGTATTCCAATTAATTATCATGGATTTTGGTTCATGTTTTCAATGTGCCTGTACAGTACATCATGTATACATTGTACCTGTTCAGATTATACAGTTTTCTTCACCCTTTGGACACATTAACTTTTGTATGAATTGATTCATGCAAAGTGTATTTTTAAACAATAACTATCTTCTGTGCTGTAAGTGTACAGCGCGCGATACACAATTTTTTCATTTTGTTTTGCACTCAAGTACAAGAACAACAAAGTAGGCTACCACAAACTCGGACTACATGTACATGTACATTACATCCATGGTTTGTGTACTTCTTGTTACCAGGCTGGGTTTAACACTACTCATTTGAGTTATTTTTACTTATATTAAAAAGATCCCCATTGGTTGAGGATGTCCGCTAACATTGCTACATGTACATGTAGCTAGTACATGTAGCTACATTCATATTACAGTATGCAAATTATACAATGTCTTATCTTATCACTGACTCAATGCCTGACATTAAAAACAAACAGACTTGTTTGAAATGAAATGAGAATGATAAGTCAAGATAAATGTAAATAGTCCTGCAGGCTCAGAAAATACAAAGTGAAATTCTCCAAACACTATTGATTTATTGGTCAACTCTCTGTATGCATATTAGAGTGCATAAAGGAGATGCTGTAATATGCTTGGGACTCATGAAGCATGACAATTGACAACTGTCTGTTGTTTGCTTCAGATAGTACGAAACAGCCATGTGATTTATCAACATTTTTCCTGATATCAGGATTTTGTATTGGTCTCCCTGCACCTTCAGATTACATTATTTTGAAAGAAGCAAAATTACCATCACAAAGATCAAAGACTTGGCCCTTGTTGTGACCATACCTTTCTAATTGAAATGATATAGAGAGTCTGCAGACCTGTACACATAAACATTTGGCATTTTTATTGGCTTTATCTCCACACAAAGAAGGAACTTTGATCAAATTGTTCATGTAATTGTTCATACAATCTTGTCCCCTATCTATTAAGTGATGTTGTTTATTCATGTGATCTTTTCTTGGATATAAAAAACCCATTTAATTAAAGAACAAGATGGTGTACATTGGTAAATGACCAGAACACTGTGTACCTATGTTTGTTTCAATAAAATGTACTTGCAGCATTTGGGATACTGTACTCTACTTTTAATGCCCTCCCAATAATATTTGTGTACCTTACATCGTAGTTTTGTTTATTTCTGTTTAGATTCTTGTGAAAAACATAAACAATATTTTCAACTTATAAATGTTTGCAAAGCTGTAATTCTGAAGTAATGGAAAGCAAGCACTAATGGGGAAAATTTAGTGTTGAATTTCTTTTTATGCAGTAGGACCTACTACAGATAACTAATGTAAGTTGAAGTGATAAATCTAAGGGTTAAGCAAGGATTCCTTTTGAGAACCCCAATGATCCATTGGTGACAAAACCAGATTTGTAGTACAAAAAGTGTGTACCTTCTTCAGACTTAAAACAGGGTCCATGATCATGATAATCTGTCTCAGTTGTCATTCATGACCATATTTACTGTACAAAATGTTTATCCCCCGAAGCAGTCGGACAGGATGCATGTCCAATGGTTTACCACGTTGTATGGTAATGATAAAACGTATCCATTATAAACTCTTTTGCCTGCCATGTTCATGGTATATCCAACAGGAGGGTGATCTCTCTAGATTTCTTTCACTGGCAATCAATTACATGCACCTGCTGGGATGTGTCTTTGTTCACAGCAGGGCAGGTGAAGGTGCCAGGAAATACAACATAGTAATACTAACAGGAATAGTGCTTTTTCCCCCTGAAATCTATAGGTTAATTTAGTGGGCCTGGCAAATCATGTTACTTCATGTCATTACTAAGGGAACTAAGCCTGTTGAAAGATATGCATATTTGGAGTGGAGATGAAAGTGCTACATTGTATTTAGGATTTATGTAATAATATCAGGTAGAATTGATGGCAGAAGTTTCTAAGGAAATTGTTATCAATGAATAATTTGACTCAAATCTTGAGTTCTGAAAAGTGAAAACTAAATCATGACACCCTTACTGTGGGAAAATTCTTTTTCCTCATAGTAAATTGGCAAGTGATCTATTAATCGGGTATTGAGAATAATGTATGATACATATTTTGTTTTACCATGGAGCTACCAAAAGTGGGGCCTACATGTACAGTGTATATAGTACACATGTGTTGTATTCAGTTACTATCAGTTCATTACTGCAGTACTACATTTGTTCATGACGGGCGTGTTTGTGGTTGTCTGTGATTCTGTGGGGTTCTTTATGTTCAGTCTCTAGCATGCAAACATTGTCTTTGTCCACAGGTGTATTTACTTGTGGACTTTACACAGACTTGTTCTGGCCAACTTAATGTAGTTGCATTCAGTCATGTGAACAATGGTTTTTCTGAGTTTTATCTCACTCAGCTGCATTTAGATGTTGCCTATCTACCACTCTTTCATTAAGAATTGATGTCCCAATAACAACATTCTTTAATATGAGCTTACAATGTGTAGATTAATTAGAATTCTGATGAGACTCCACTGAATTGTGTACAGCAAATACTGTGACCATTGCAGTTCATGAGAGCATGGAGGTAGATAAGAGCAAAGACATTGGGAAGGGTTTGGGGCAAAGACTTCCTGCTGTAGACTTTGGGGACTGTAGACTTTATCTCTGTTCAAAAATATTTGTTGTTTGGGTCTGATGTGTTGTTCTTATACAGGCCCACATTGCGGTCCAAAGATACCAAGTCTATGAAACTTTCTCACATTGGAGTTTGTATAAGTCTGACGAACACTGATAGCATTACACAGATGTAAAAAATGTTGAAAATGCAGTGTAGTTGTGAACCCTCACATACATCTACACTGCAACACACAAACAGTGCGACCCAAAACCAGCTCTGAAAAGTCCTTTGTTAAGTAACAACAACAGCAGATAAACTCCCTTGAGGTTTGACCCAGTAATGGGGACACACAATGTAAAATGACCCCAAATGTATGGTCCATTTAAAGCTTGCCCTTGGGTAAAGTCCATTCCTTTTACCTCCATATCAGATTTTTTTTTCCCATTTCAAATCTGCCACAATTGTGCTCTTTTTGTTGTTAAAAACATCAAAGCGATTCATATGGTTATTCTTTCCTTTATTTAAATCCAGCCCACAGGCACTGCCTGGATTTCCCTTCTAAATCTCCACAAAAAACCCCACCATAAATAAGATTGAAATTTGTGGAAGTGAAAAAAAAAGTATTGTTACTGTACGTAAACTTCTCTGATGACAGTCTTCTCCTTTACATAAGCTTCAAATATTGAAGGTGCCTCGGGGTTGGCTCTGCTTTACCCTCATACAAACCAAAATTAAATTTATTTGTAGCAAAGTCTAGATTTCTGGTAATTGGACATTTTTTTCTTTTCTTCTCCTTTTTGTTATTGATTGATGGACATGGATTTATTTTGGGTTTTGAAACAGACTTGAACTGGAAAAGCCAAGCAAGCCTTCAGATTGGAAATGATTGTGTGTTTGCTCACCTTTCAATGTCCTTGGCTGATGGACTTGTCAAATTAGATTACTGTTAGAGTTCAATTTTGTAATGGTCTTGAGGGGGAAGGGGCTACATTACATACATTGCTGCTATATCACAGTGCATTTACTTTCCCAGTGTAACCAACAGATGAATTTATGATTCTAATCTCTATAACATAGATTAATGGTTACAGAGCCTTTAGTGTAAAAAAGTTTTTGAGTTGAATGGCATATACTTGTAGAATATACTGGAAGATGGCTTCAAAGCACCTTTCAAATTACAAATACTCACAGCTGATGAAGTATATTTTTTACTGTTAAAACCAATGCCCGATGGCCTTGTATTTAATGTGATGTACATTTATGTTTAATGTAAACCCATTCATAACATTCCTTGGTAATAGTGAACACTGCATATAATACACATCATATAGAGAGTAAAGAGTTGAACGAGAGAATTCATTTTCTGCAATTCTCCTGTCCGATCTCTTTAGCTTAAGGAACATTGGTAAAATGGTCTCAGTTTATGTGTCATGTTAAAATAAAAAACACTGTAGGAACTAGGATGTTGTTACTTAAGTGAAGCACACATTTTAAGTTTGACTCTAGAACCACTTGAGGTCTTATCAAGCCTAATGCATATAATAATACACATTTAGGTTGACTTGTGAGTTTTATGGAATAGTGTCTTAGCTGACTGTATATTTTGCCCAAATAGACCATTTAACAATATTTCTAATAAAGGCTATTTTTCCTCTAACCATTCATAATGCAGGCACCAACAGTCAGATATCATACACCTTCAACAATGGCGATGATGGCAATGGTGCTTTTGTCATCGACGAAACTTCAGGTGTCATCCGTACAGCGATCAGACTGGATCGTGAAGCAAAGTCAGAATACCGTCTGGTTGCCTATGCAGTGGATGGTGGTCGTCCCGTCCACCGCCAATCAGTAGAGATTGTGGTGACACTTGAAGACGAAAATGACAACCCACCTGAGTTCTCTCAAGATGAAATGGACGTGTACATTGAGGAGAACCGTAACCCAGGAGAGCTGGTGTCCACCATTGTTGCAGTCGATCCAGATGAGGGCTACAATGCTTTGATTCACTACGCTCTGATCGACGGCGATCTTGACTACTTTGAGATAGATAGCCGTTCTGGGGAGCTCACCACCCTCATTGAGCTTGACTATGAAGCTAAAAACGAATACAGTGTCACGGTTAAGGCCACATCCACCCCATTCTTTAATCTAGCCAAGGTGAACATCCATGTGCTGGACCAGAATGACAACAGCCCGATCCTGGAGGACTTTGATATCTACTTTAATAACTATGAGGGCCAGTTCCCATCTGGAGACATCGGTCAGGTTCCAGCAAGAGATCCTGATGTTTCAGACATTCTCCAGTATGGTATCATCAGAGGGAACGTGAATAATCATCTGATCTTGAATGGAAGCACAGGAGGCATTCGACTTCATCCAAGATTGAACGGAACTACCATTCCCCAGACCATTGAAATGGGAATTCAAGTATCAGGTGGGTGAATTAACACTTTTTGCTTTATTTATCTTTCAAGTTTTTGGCATTTGCAAAAGTTTGTCAGTACAAAAGCTTTGCCCGAGTACAATTTATGCGCAAATACAGGTATGTTTTTAAAAAAGTTTAGTTTGATTTTGTTGAAACATATTTGAAAACACGACATGTTGTGTTTGCAAATAAAAGCTTGGTGTAAAAACCCCTAAAAATATTTATTCTTTATTATTCCTTTAAAGTAGCAGATTGGATTTACTCGGTATTCAACTAGCGAATCTACCACAACAACTTTGAAATCTTAGAAATAAGTCAAAATCAACAACTGGGCATTCTTTGTGTCAGCATCATAAAAATAAGTGTCCTTGGTCAGGGAGTGACCACTTAGAATTCATGTCCTTTCTGAAAGTCAAGCACATTAGTGTCTGTCTGTTGTACAAGTGTACATGTACATACCACTACATTTCTGAACATGTACATTTCTGAACATGTACATGTATGATTCACTTGGAATAACATGAGCGCCTTTACTTAGTTATAGAGCAGTCTTGTTTGTGACAGCCCATTCATAATGTCCTTTCATAGTGAAAGCTGTTACAAAGCTTTGTGTCCAAGAGAAAAGGACTGATCTGAGTTGAATAGGTCATATTCTACATGTACAGTATGTGGTCAGTATGGGTTAGCAAGGCCAGTACTCCAGAGAAGAAAGGGCCAGCTATGAAACTGTACAACCAACTGGAGTGATGTAATCTTTAGACAGTGTACATGATGGTCTGTGCTACGGCTTTAATGGCACATTTATGAAATCCTTTTACTTTTTTTTTACAACTGAGTGTTTCAATTAGTTTGCTCTGATCATCATCATGAGAAAGTGATGTTGGTTAAGACACTCCAGAGCATTCTGACTGAACCATTGAGTTACAATACCATCCAATTTTCTATTGATGCTGTACTTTTCTCAGGCCTTGACCGATTCATTAGGATGCACTACTTAGTACTAGTACTAGGCTGACCTTCACCCCAAACCTTGTCATTCTTTGTCTATGAATAAAAGGTGCTCAAATTTATGCTTTTAGTGAAGCAATTAAAGTGATGAAAATATTCTTTCTTCCTTGTCTGACAAGTGACAGTCGCATGGAATTTAAACAGAAGGGTAATTGCAAAAGACATTTAAAATTTCATGTTTTAGATTCATGCACAATGTACATGTACATGACCATGTTTGGATCATCTACTCACAAAATGGCCATATTTTATTTTGTAGAGAGTTCAATTGTTGATGTTTGTCGCAAAAGAACATTATTGACTTCAATGTTATTACTTATTTTCAAAGTTCTCTGAATCTCTGATATATTTATTTTCTCAAGGCCACTTTGGATTGGAATGCTCCTTGCTCCTGTTGCGCTGTACATTCTGTAACCACTGCTTGAAAGAAACACTTAAATTAATGTGTTTTTTGGTGAGCTTTGCACAATGGTTTAAAAGCAGCCATGCATTGACTGAGTGGATGAAATACAGTCTTTATAATACACAAAAGCATAGTCCTTTCACAAGGTATTAACAATAATAGAGCTGCGTTGTATGAGAGAACAATTTGTTATCTATTGAACGCAGACCTTCAAAAAGTGATATTACTGTATATAATAATAAGTTCAGAAGCTGGATAAGCATAAATTGTGTCAGGATGCGGTTTAGCGCCAAGTGTAAAAACAGCCACTTCTGCACACCATCTCTCCGCAGTTTAGATTACCAAGCAGAGGGTAAAATGAAGCCACCTCTTGCTATTGAAAAGGGTCAAATTGACTTGCGCTTGGGTGGGTCCTTACATAGCGCAAGCACTAAACTTGAAGTAGCGAGACAAAAGCAGGTCTGCTTGGGTACCCAGGCCCTGATATATCACAGATTATTTGTTGGGCTATGCACAACCCAGCCTCATGTCAACATCACAGTAACAAAAAGGTCTGGGAATATTAAAGCAAGACTGCTCAGTCAAGGTGAAAATAAAAATTGTGCAATCTGTGGTGGCATTGGAATGTTGGTTAAGGTGTGAAAAAGACGTATTTTGACAAACAGCAGGTACTGGATTGTGGTTGGCCTGATCACTGTTTGAACTTAAAACCCTAGCCAGTACTAAATAACACTGGGGGTCTCTTCTGTTCTATGTGTCTTCTATGATTGTTGAAATACACATGTTAAACTTAAAGGGAAAGTTACAAGAAAGGTTTGCAGTAACTTTTCATCTACTGAGTAGTTTTGGTTCACATCAGGTACATGTCTATGGTCCTAAAGTACACATACACGCTGTACAGTGAAGATTCATTAGTACTGGTACACTGGAGATCTCCATGACCAAGAACAAAACCATGCCTAAATGTACATATAGGTCTGCCTCACCCTAAAGCCATAATGTAACCAACTTCATCGATGGAAGATGAGGAATAATATATCTTCTCATGTTGTGCATGCCTACTTCATAATTTTCCCCTGAAGCTGAAGACAGACTGTAGAAGTTTGGCTCGCCAACAGCTATATTTCTTCTTCTTTACTTCCTGTTTGCCAAGATTTGAAAAGGTTGAACTGCTGTACATCCTGCCCTCCTGCAGTCATTTACTCTCTTCACCTGCGCGGCTGTTCTGCGACAACTGACAGGACTAGGCATCATTGCGGCAAATAAGATCAGTCCTTTTGCTTGCAACAGTGAACCAATGCATAATGTGGTTAGCTGGTCCGTACTGCAAAGCATACACCTCCTGTATTACATTTGAGAGCATGTAGGATCTTGGGTGTAACTCAAACTGGCCAAGAGCCCACATGCCCACAATAGGCTGAGGTTGATATCTGAGAGTCCTGACTCTCTTATAGGGAGCACTATATGAAATTACAGGAGGTGTCTTTAGACCTCACAACATCTGCCCAGGTTCATGTTGGTCATCAGCCATGATGGGTTGTGGTAAACTGCTGTGGTATACCGCTGTGCACCACCGTACCTTCACAGATGATGAGAAGTGGACATGCTGTGTTGAAACTCAGTGTCTGATGTGACTTGTTTCTTTTGCAGATTAAACATTTTGCTTCATATTGTGAAATGTCACTGTCACCACAGCATGGTGTAAAACTAGAAAGCCTACTGAGCGAGAGTGGAGAGATCTGCTTTCGAACAAAACTAAGCTTTGACATCTTAAACAATAGTAATAAAGAATACCTAGTACAGCACTGGTATACGCCTACAAAAAGATGCTTGTGGCGCTTGAAGAGGAAAAACAAATAAGAACTGTGGATTGTGTGAGCATGTTTGTGTGATAACATGCTTTGCTCACTTTTTAAGAAAATATGAAAAAAGTTTTACTTCTTTTGATCCTTCGTTGAGTAGGCCTATTGGAATACAATAACTTAAAAAAAAAAAAGTAAATAAATAGTGTTTTTCATGGATTTAAAGAAAAAGCACTTTGAAATCATTGGCTAAACATTTAATGGAATCAGAAGCAAATATCTTAAAGAACGTTTTCCACATTAGAAAGGTGAAGCTTGTGACACAAATATTCATGCAAATAAACTACGGTAATGAAGTTACATGCTGAATGAACTCAGTGTGGACCTGATGGAACAAGGGCAGATGGTAAACAAGTGAAGCACAGTATCCATGTAATGAAATCAGTGTTTGCACCCTGATCCTCTATGCAGCAATGAGTTGATTAGCAGCAAACCCTAGAGAGAGGGATGTATATTTTGAGGGAACACTTCCCAAGTATCTGTTTGTTTTAAAGGAATGCTCAATTTTTAATTGGAAATCTTTTGTGGATGTCTGAGTATGTGTGCTATTGTCAGAATTGGCGACGTTCTACAGTTATGTACATATCAGTCTCAAACAGAGGGAAATCAACTAATTACAATCTACTCCATAAATTCCTTCAAATTATTTAAAGCAATCAATAGTTTTGTGCTGATAAATAAGTAAATGTCAGTATAGGGATACTTTGAAAGATGCTATGAAATAATAAATTCGTCTGATCAAGACTTAATGAATTCAGACAGTGTACAATTTTGAAGTTAACGGGTGCTCTTTTGGGATGCAGCGTACGTGTACATGACACACATGTATGATGTGGTAGAGTATCTTTTGGGGATTAATGACAATCTAACACTGCTTTGATGAAATGGGGAACAAATGATAGCAATGACCATGTCAGTCTTCACAAACCAATTTAGAAAGCCTGAAACATCAGTTGTTATCTTGCTATGTATATTGCTTTGAGTCTGTGATGTACAGTGTTACACCAACAGGCTAACTTGAAACAAGATTTTCTCTGGGAAGAATTATTGTCATCGCTTTCGGACAGCAGTCTACTCACAAAATGAAGTCCCTGAGGTGATACTAGATGGTATATTTTGGGGGGATAGGCTTAGTAACATGTGTGGGACAATGACAGCATTTTGATTGCAATGTTAGAATGGATGATGGATTACATCCAGGTGTTAAGATGCTGCATTGCTGAATGTGTTTGAATTATTCAACTCTTAAGACATGTCCAATTATTAGAATAGATTTATTGCCAAATTGATAATAGAGGTTTTTAGATTTATGTTTTGCTTTTTGACAAAACATGTGTGAGATTCTAATAAAAGCTGTTTTCTTTGCCATGGTTGATAGCACGATGGATGATGTCCTGACCCAAAATGCTGGACATGTTTGAATCATTCAATACTTGAGACACTTCTTAGATATTTAAACTCAACCAGAAACAAAAATAATGTCTTAAGACATGTTGAAGTAGTTTTTTTTTACAAACTTTTATTTGAAATCATGTTTCAACAAGGTTTTATATGAGACCACTAATGGGTATCATCTTCCAAAGGAATGTTTTCACATTCCTTAAGTTAAAGAAATGTCCTTATCGGGGTCTGAAGTGAAATAGATTGAGTCCCTTAACAGCTATCCTGTACAATGTAGTCTACCTGTAGAAATTCAGCATAATTGAAGGTTACCTGGAACGACCAACAGTGCAACAATAGAATGCAATTTAGTGAGATAATCCCAAATGTACTGCCATTTACTCTGATGTCTAAGCTCTCTTATACACTATCAACATGTGCAATTACGTTCTGTAAATCTCTGTCACTAATACTGATTTGCGAATGTACAGATTAGTGACAAAATCGGATGAACAGGCATGTTTTGTGCATTCTCCTTTTTAAATTTATTAGAATCCAGTGGGGATGTTTTGTCAATGTGAGAAGAGGCGGTGTGCTCTGTGGTGTCTGAAAGCATAAGGGCCGAGCACTACAGAATTATCTGGAATTTAAATACATGTTGGCAAGCTTTGGGTTGATCAATCGAGATCAATCAACAGTTTTTGTAAAGGTTCACCTTCTCTTCTTCAAGCTGATGAAGGACGTGCAGCTAAAATGATCGCATGCATGTCAGAAAATAACTTGCACCAAAGACTGGAAAAATTGTATCTTTTAAGAATCAAAATAAAACAAACATCTTTTGAATAATGTTTCTCATCAAAGTGTATTTTGGTATCAAGTACAACCACAAAGCATAACAAATTGCAAATATAAACGTAGAAAGTCATATAATGTTGGTAGTGCTTATGGGCAAAGTGAGTAAAACATCTGCAAGTGCTAAAGTGTTTACATGCTGGAGTGTAAAAATTTATTGTTTCATGGCTATGTTCAGATGTTTTAACCCTCTGTAGCAAATTTGTAAAGTGCTGCAATGGTATAAAAATGAATGGCTTAATAGTGAACAGAAAATGTGTTTGTCTAAAGAACAAGTGTTATTTATGTCACTACCATTCAGTTAAGTTTAAGTGCTTCTGACTCTTTTGGCACAGTAAACTCCCATGGTCCAAAACCAACTAAAAGGAAAACTCCTCGTCACCACAAAAGCACCCGCCATTGATTTGCTTGGAACAACATGCAAATATTGATTCTTTACTGTCCGCACCCCTCTCTAGATAATCTCTCCTGATGTAGCACCTCCCTAAGAATAGAGAGGTCAGAAAGGGAGGGGCTAAGCAGTACACAGCCTCAGGGAGTTGATGTGTCTGTAAAGAAGACTCCCTACTCTTATGGTTGTCATATTTGCTTAGCTAGAGACATTGACTGGTGTTGGGAATTAAAAGAAGCTCAAGCTGGTGTAAAAACAAAAATACTGACAAGCGATCTGATCTGTAATTTTGAGAGAAAATACTTGCGTGATGATACATGTACATGTAGTAGACAAATTCACACACACTTAAAGGAACCAAACATTTTAAACATTGGTCACTTATTTTTTATAACACTATTACTATGTGTCCTTTTCCACAACAAATGATCCTCTCTGTTCTGCTGCAAAAATATTTTCAAGTAAGGGCAACAGGTTTGCGTGATTAGAAACCTAGAACTTAAAAACTACCTTCTACACAACTGTACATATGTAGTAGGTGTTTGAATCTACAGAGATGTGCCTTTTATAAAGCATTATATGACTATGAGGGCTGTTCTAAATCTGATCGGCAAATTCTTAATTGGAATAGCCTGAAATTTCCACAGTGAAATTACATTGATTTATTGTTTAATTTGATAAACAGCAGTATATAAAGCATAACTATAGAGAACTGTCTTATCAAACAATTCACAACCCAAGTGTTTTACAGACAAACCACTGGAATGGGCCGATTTGAAATCAAGTTTAAAAAGCTTTATTGTGTTAACCTACATTTTCCATAATAGAGTTTCCTCTATGTATCATGTCATGTCACTCTCCAGGTTTGTAATGAGTTTAACTTGCATCTAGGTTAAAGCATAATTCATCAGATTTGGGTCTATACTTTTTTGTTCCCACCCCATACATGTAAGTCATACATGTATGTGGGAGAAAGGCAAGATTGCTTTACAATGATAGATTTATAGCTTAATCATGCTGTGACCATCTCCGCAAGCCTCCCCAAAGGCAAGGTTGTGATCCTACATTCGTACATGTAGGCCTAGCTCTGATTATTTAAGACCTGCTTTTAGATTATTGATTATCATTCTGAGAAATCCTGCATCTGAAATGCTGTCTTTTAAAATTAAATTGTGTCTGACTTAATTATTTTTAAGACTACCTGGCTAGACAATTTAACAATCATTATGTAAAATTTGCAGAAATAATATATATGTAATTCAGCTGTTGGCTTGAAACTGTTAGCACCTACACATGTATTATGAAGTCCAATAAGAGGTTAGTCTCATGATACATTTCAAAAGCAAATTATTTAAATTTGTATAATTTTCCCAAAACAAAAGTTCCACAACCATTAATGTAATTAATGCACAGACAAAAAGAAATTTGAACTTCACAGCATTCAAACTGCCAACTCACACCACAGAAATTTGGTTAGTACTTGTTTTATTGTGAAGTATGTAAAACACAACTTAATTTAAGAAAGGATCTACAATGTACATGTAGACAATGCATGTACTATCAAAAAGGAATAACTTTAAAAAGAAGTGAGGTTTTGAGTTTAATAGAGTGTGATGAACTGTCTGGCATTTTTGAACCAGTGTCCTGGAGACTGTAGTTTGGTTCTTTCAGACTTCTACAGTGGAGACAAATAAAGATGTGGGCTGAATGAAGAGTAAATAATTGAGCCTCTGGCTAGTTCCTCCTCCATGGTCAGAAGATCTGCAATTTGTCAGGCTGGAATTATCCCAAGGTCCTCTCCTGAACTGTTTTGTTATCTCCAGAGCAGATCTAATGACCAGGTGCTGTCTAGGGGATCCAATGCAATGCTTCATGAATACAATACCAGCACATCAAACACAGGGAAGGCAACTGAATACCATAAGAAAAATCTCATTTATCAAAATGTATCTGAGGTGGCGCTCATAGTGTCTCTCAGCATGAAGCATCCATGGTAAACAAAGCAGTTTTAGAAGGAACAGTATCCAGTAAGAGATTTCCTTTGTAGGATACCTCTCCCATACCATTCCCTTAATTTGAAAGAGGACAATGCCTGTTCTTGAGATCTGGGAAGATCCACAAGATGATTACAATGGGTCACACCAAGCAATAATTGAAAACCTTAAGATGAGCTGGCCGAATTGGATGTAGCATTTTATGCTGTAGATAAGTGTTGTACAACACATTTGTCTGGTAATGATTAGTTTGCTGTTTTTTAATAAAGTATCCATGATGCTTAAACTCCATTCTACTAAATAAAACAACAACAACATCAAAGGAGCATACAAAAACATACCAAAATGCAACACTGAAAACCCAACTCAACCTTGTTTGGAAATGGAGAGTTGGCGTAAAGACAGACAGAACATAGACATGAATAAAAACAGTCTTGCACAAGTGAACCTTGCCTGTGGGATGTGGGAATCAGTAGTATTGTCATGTCAACGCAGCCCCTGTTTCTCAAGCTTCAAGGATGCTGTTTACGTGTGCGCTCTCTTGTATCACTACTTCTTAGTCAAGGAGGATGGAGAGTGGTGTTGAATTGGCTTGACTTGTCTTTGTCCTCCAGAGAAACAAGTCGTGATTGCCTTGTGTATCAGGGAATACTAAGGAACATGGAGTTTGGACGCAGTGTACATAGTGTGACAAGAAGTAGTTATTGCTGCAGATGAAATGGCATCAGGGGATTCCTTTGATTATGCTTTGACTCACCAATGATGCTATATAACATTGTATAACTTAAGCTACTTAAATAATTGATCCATGGATAGGTCACCTACAGTAGTCCACTTCATGAGAACTCCTTGATCAGGATTTCAAACAGGAACTGACTTAGTCACTAGCCTGTCATGAAAACACTAGGCAAGAGAGCTGTGGGCTAGTCAAACTTGGCCATTAAGTAGCCGAATGGGCTAGTCAAACTTAAGTGGCCTGGCGAGCTAGTCAGACTTGGCTCTTAGGTATTCCAATGGGCTAGTCAGCCTTTGCTCTGAGGTATTCCAATGGGCTAGTCAGACTTTGCTCTGAGGTATTCCAATGGGCTAGTCAGACTTTGCTCTGAGGTAGCCCTACAGGCTAGTCAGACTTGGCTCTGAGATAGCCCCGCAGGCTAGTCTAACACTTGCAACCTGCTTCTTTAGTTAAGATTTATGATATGCCGCACACACAGATCCTTGTCATTTGATTGGTGGAACCTGTGTCATGTGTCGTCCTTTATTTTAATACTGCCGCGACGATTCACAATTTAATATAGGAGTCATGTATGGATAGTTATAGGATGCATAATACAACAGAGAAATTACTTTTTAATAGAATTTTCAGAGTGTTGGGCGGATGATTCTCTGTGTCTAGTTTGTGTTTATTTTGATTTTTTTTTTAAATGACAAGGATCTGTGTGTGAGTTATATAAAACAAATATTGAATACATTTTGTTTATGCATTGTCACAAAATATAAATCACTCTGTGAAATCTGGCTTTTTCGTAGTAGTCCAGGTTTCACCTCGTGGTTATATTCTGGGACAGTGAACTTGTATGCGTCCAATATTTGTATAATATTTGATTTTCAAGGTACGAAAATGCTGATATGCTTGTCAAAATGATGCAGGTTAGTCAAATGCATTGCTGACTAGCACAGAAAACTATAAGAATGAGTTTACGCATGGCCTGTTTCAATGCTTTGATGGATTTAGGAAGATCTGCAGTCACTTAGTTTTTGTACATGTCAAACATGTACAAATGTACATTACCATGTTTCTATGTTCCTTTTGAACAGAAAGCACATGATACAAAAGTCCCCATCAATCATGTTGCAACTACCCACATTCATAGTTTGTAATTCTGCCATGTAAATACCCCATTTTGTATTTTGTCAATTGCATCAAAAGAATTCATGCAATGTCTCTGTAGTCCCCCCACAATTGTTTCAATTGCAGCTGGCTTTAGAAGTCCACAAACAAGTTCCCCCTCCCCGCCCCACAACAAGATCACAGAAGTCATAAATTTACTTGTAACCATAATAATGAAACAAGCTAACTGTTAAGAGTAAGACTACCAGAAAAGATGTTTATTATTATTTGACCCTTTGCATTTCAATTTTCCCAGTGCTTACCTAAGAGAGAAAATATAATAATCTTAGTATGTCATCGGTGCATTGTGTTATGGGGCTCATCCAATCCAGCCACCTATCTCAAGGAATTTGCAAGGAAATTGAAACTGGATCTTGTCTGTGGGGAGAGGCTGATAAAAACAGTGTACATGGAATGGTGGGCTGTTTGTCAGCAGACTGGCTCCAACCCCACCATGGGGAGTTTTAAGATTACACTGCATTATCCAATCTTGTTTTGGGATTAGGAGGCAATTTGTAGGCAAATACTACACATTCTTGTAGTGCATGCATATGTGTGTTGTATCAAATGTCAGGACATTTGGCACATTAGGAATTAATGTAGTACCATTGGGCTTTCCAAGCAGATCATGAATACTCTGTGGATTAGAATAAATGCATTAGGATTAAAGTCATGACACTGGTTAGTAGTTATTTTTTATTTTACTTTTTAAATTGTTATAAGAGCGAAGTTGCATTTTAAAATCAATTAACTCAACATTTTGGTATGGTTTTACAGGTGCACATGTTCAAAGCTACTGTTGAATTATGAGCTAACCCATTTCTAGTAGACATGTAGCACCTTAAGAAGCAAACCATGTCAGACTCAGAGTGCACTACATTCTATTATTTGCATCCCTGTGGACACATCTTTTGTTCTTTCCTTTGTCCCTGTAGTTAAGAACTTCCCATAGACTTTGTACACAAAATTCCTTGTGGAGCAATCCAGTCTTTAGAATTTACCTATGGAGACCCTAAGTTGTTTTTCCCTTTTCTGTTTTATTTTCGTTCTCCATAAAGTAGTAAATATGAAATCACTGGCTTCTTTAACAAGAGAAATCTAAGTGTGTGAAGAGGTTTTAAACTATTGGTTTAAACAGCACGTTAAAACAATTAGTTTAATAGGATTCAGCATTCTTAAATACCTTTCCAGCTCTATAAATTTGGGCCCAGAGCTTGAGCCCGTTGCACTAGACCACTCAGCATCGGCACTGTCAATAGAGCAAATGCAATGTGTTCATTGAAAGTGCAGAGTTAAAACCCCTCAAAAATGATTACATGCCATTAAAACTAAGAAGTAGTTCACTTTCAGCTTTTGAGCCCATCCTACACTGTAAAGGAAAATGTGCAAGAAATACTCATAAATTGCATGGTGCAGTTTGGGGCCAGCAAATTCATTGTATAAGCAGAATCTTATAACTTCAGAGCTCATCTTAATGAGAATTGACGGTACCTTGCAAAGGTGTGCATGAAGACTGTCGTACAAACAAAAAAGTGCATCTAATTCTCAGCTCACCCAGGTAACGATGATTTGGGT
Organism: Pisaster ochraceus; assembly: GCA_010994315.2. Taxonomy (NCBI): domain Eukaryota; kingdom Metazoa; phylum Echinodermata; class Asteroidea; order Forcipulatida; family Asteriidae; genus Pisaster; species Pisaster ochraceus. The sequence continues at coordinate 18,905,726 of CM021527.1, forward strand.
CTTGGCCATAATAAATCATGGTTTGTATAAAACAAGACCTACATTTAAATTATGAGTCACTGATTGTAATCCAATGAAATCTTAAAAATGTGGTAGACTAAAATATTCCATCTGTTGATTCTACCTGCACATCTCATTAGCAAATGGACTTTACTCAAAGGGAATTGTCAATATGCACATTTGCCCCGTAACCAAATTATTCTGTGTGTTCGTTGATGATGTCATTGTTTACCATGTGCTGATATTGTACCATACGTGTGTGGACAATGTGTGTGGACAATGCATCAAATGGCGACTCGCCTCTATGAGTGATGGGTGTAATTGGCACGGCGACAGGGTTGTTTGCAAAAGAAATTTACATATTAGCTGAGTTTTGGGCTGCTTTTCAATTTTATGAATGGTGACTCCATTCTCAGCATGAAATTTTGAAATTTGATAAATTGAAAATGAGAGCTAGTCTAGTGTATGGCCTAGTGATTATTAAATGTATCCTCTAGATATAGTTTTCACGTGTACTACTTTTGTTGACAATAAAAACAAGTCTCTGCATTTCAATATTAAGTAAAAAAGATAGTTGTGTTTAATTATGAGTTTCATATAATTATCTTTCATGGAAGTATCAGGGGAAATCTGGAGATGATACCAATAGAGAAGGAACTTATGGAAGACTGGTGTGAAGCCATGGGAATTGAAACATTATATGAAGGGTTGTAATCCCTTCAAATCACTGGAAACATACGCCTGTATCTCCACATTATGCGTACTTTTCAGCTTGAGGGTGCATTGTGGGTGACAATACCACTGAATAGATTAACTTGAAGGAAAAAACCCCCAGTTAGACCAGATAAGGATTTTATTTCCTTTTGTCGTCAGAAAACTTTCACCCTGAGCATATATTACACTTCTGGTTCGTTTGGGGATCACCACCTTAGGCAAAGGATACATACAAAAGTAAGATTTCCACTTGTTTTCTTATTTCTTATTTCTTTTTGTCGTAACTGCCGTTGTCAGGATGTGACAACCAATACACAGACAGCCTCATCTTTATTCATTAGGCAAGTGCTGGGACGATTTTCATGGGTTTTATGGCGTGAGTCATCAATACTGTCATCCTCCCTATAAGACAGTTTTCATTGGTCACTGTCTCCTCATGAATAATTCATGACTCTTGGAGCGGTGTACTCAGTCAACGGGAAGAAGATCAAAGTCGGGGTGCAGCGAGGACATAATCCCAACTAATTTGGTGTAATGAAAGCCTCAGATCGCCGCTGATCAGATAGATAAAGAAGAGGCGGTTTTCCAAATGCAATTGTAATTTCTTGTCTGGGAGGGGACTAGACCTTGAGGCTGTTGGAATTGATAACTGTCAACAAAAATGTTTGGATTTTGTTCCTGGTTGACAAATATTAGTTGTGTTTCAGATTATGCCTTCAGAATTTCATTGCCTGAAGTCTGGAGCTGATGAACGTGTGTTCTTCAGTAAGAATTAAGAATTAGTTTTGTTTGAACAATCACAAATGTTTTCACAGCTAAATTAAGTTTGTCAGTACTCTGAATCAAGTAAATTGTATTAGATAAAGAGAGAGAGAGTTGTTATTCACTCAGCTGACTTAGCTTTTTTTAAAGCATTTTCTGAGGGAGTGATAACCCATGAATGGCTGTCGGTTTGGCCAGACTCAGAGTCTTGTGAAAATAAGCTGTATTCAACTATGGACTTTTGTAAGTTCTGGTACTTCAGGCACAGCCATCAATAGACCTGACAATTGTTCAGCCATCCAATTCACAAGAAAGAGCCCAAACCTAACATTGCCTTTGATTGTTTGTTTTTTTTGTGTTTGGTTTTTTTTCTTCTTCGAAACTCCCCGGCAATAAAGTACAATTTGATCGATAAAGCTTCAATAATTTATAAAGCTGCATAATAGTGCTCCTATGCTACCAAAAATGTTAGAAAAAACTAAATCCAAAACAGTCGATGGCTTGTACTTGTGGATCTATCTACGATTTCCCATTTGAGTTCATTTTTTCTCCTCTCTTCCCCATTTTTTCTAATATCCCATTAAAGCGACAGCGGATGTTGAGCTAAAGCCTAATATCGACCCTCTTCTGCATCAAATTCTGCCCTTGTGTGTTGACAGAGCTCTTGTGTAAAACTTTCCCAGATCGTTCTCTCACTCTAACCTACTTATCCCCACATGGAAGGAACTTACGTTTCTGTACTGAACAATATTTTTTCCTACTTGACTTTTAGGTTTCCACATTTTTCCCCCAACTCTGTTGGCATCTCGATTTTGCTTGTAACAGATATGATTTTACGCAGATGCATCTCTTTTTTTGTTATATATTTACCGCACTCTTCAGAATGGGGGTACTCAATTGGCAGGCACTCTGGGTTACATGAAGGCGAAACGCGATAGGTGCTTCACAAGTCCTGGTTGAATGCAGTTTCTGTGTTGTGAATATCAAAAAATTCCTTGGTAGAGAAGAAAAAATTGCAGTGAATAGCCACTGGAGTGAAATTTAAGATGGGCGTCTATGAGAGAAGGGGGAATGGGCAACTTGGAAAGGCTGGGAAGGGCTTCAGAGGGCACTCGATTTGCATGACAATGAGAATGAGGAGTGATGCATATTCAAGTGTACAAGCTGATGGGTCCTATATTGTCTTTTAAGAGATTATTTGAGATGTTGAACGTGAACAAATTTGTCTGAATTCTGAATGTTTTATGTGCATACTTGGGCCATTTTGGTGCATGTTTTGAGGCATGCATTTATTCTAAAGGAAAAAAAAAAATTAAAACATGAATTTAAATTCATAAGAAATACTTTAGGCATACATGTGTAATGGATCAACACTTTTAAACAAAATTCTACTTGATGAGATGGTTAAATATAAAATCATTAACACACGCATAACAATAACTTTTACCTCCAAAAGACAGACAAAGTCTTTCATTAAGAATAAAGTTTTGTTTTTAGGAGAGTCTTGGTAGCGTGTAATTTTCATTTTGATTCTCAACTCAACTTCTGTGATTAAGAAGTCCATCATCACTTAGCAACTGGTTAAACATTCATCTTGCCATCCCTTAGCTCTGACACTTGAAATTGAAGCCGCAAGAAAATTCCCAGCAACATTCATCTTGTTCTCCGAGCGCGAAGATGAAACCTAGTCTTTCCTGTTTGTTGCCCCAGAGAAGTATCATCTGATTTATCATCCAAGGAGTCAAACGGGGAATTGGAAATTTTGTACTCTCATCAGATAAAGTAAATATCGTAAATGCCGTTACGAGCAAAACTTAATGAAGGAGTGAGAAAGTTAATGATGCTGGAGTAGGTTGGGAGCATGCACAGCATATACAATTTTGGCTGATTTCTTTCTCGTACCTTGTATTCTAAAAGGTTCATTTGTGAACGACTGATGCATTATGTCTTAACAGTCCTGATTATCATTTTGCTGAACCTCATTTTAAATACATGTGAAACTGCAAGTAAAATCTGTCTTGGCTGGATGAATCATTCTCCATGCTTAACACTCTTAGCACTCTAACCTGATGAGCGAAACCCCCCTTCCCAATTTCCCTACCTGTAGAAAAGAAGACTAAATTAAGCGGTGTTTCCGTGACACATGACACACAGTGTTTGCGAGACACTTAGAGGTATATCTGTGGGAAAAAAGCCCACAATTGAAACTGAGGCAGCTGATAAATTGAGTCGGACATTAGGACTGATGTTCAGACTTGCCAATTTGTCATTTTCCTTGTCTGCATCTCATCCTCAAAGTATTGTTCAGAATGAGTAAGACATTGCATATGTGGGCCTTGTGTTCACTTTATGGAAAATGTAGGTTAAAAAAGGTTTCATTTTTTGTTAACAGATTTTTATTGAAAATGCCCCAAAATTAAGACTCTTCCACACAAAAACATTTTGTTTAAGGCTTTTAAATAAGATATACAAATATTTGTGCGTACAGAATTCTTAATAATCAGTCTCCAAAAGCGGTGAGATTTATAGAGCACCAAAACATGTAAATGTTGTCATTTTTAAAAATCTCACCTGGCAGAGGTTTATTGAACCAGGGCAACAAGCCATCCTCCTCTCACTCCTTGCTATCCACTTCTTATCTCTCCATGGATTCATTGCTCTCAGTCTCTCATTTTGGTGAAAACTATTCATCGGATTCAATGATTCAACCAGTACTCATTCCCATTGACCGGGACTCAGTGTGCACTCGCTAGCGTTTAGGGGGCTAGGACTTCATCTCTTGGGAATGCGTTCCTTAAAAGCCCCCTGTGTTTACACCCTCTACTTTCTTGAGTGTGTATTGAAAAGAAAAGACCAAGAAAGAAAACCAGCTTGGGATGTTGTATCATCTGCATCTATTTAGGAGTAGTGGTTAAATCGAGAGAAATTGATCGTGAAAGACAGGGGAATATGGAGAAATGATGTCACTGCACTTGTGCCTTTGAGTAGAGGCCTGTTGTGAGTTGTGGAACTGCTGGTGTAGACAGCCATGCACACCTAGTTCTTCAACATTAATTTTGTGACTGTCTAAAATAGCCAGCCTTTGTTGTAACTTTGGATCTTTCCCAAGTCAATATGTCTTCTGCTTGAAAACAGAAAAATGAAAAGGCTTAACAAATCTGTTGAGCATGATACTGTTGGCAATCTCACACTGTATCCATGCTTGTAAAAAAAGGAAAATTATTTATTGTTTCTCTCAAGTCATTTCAAGATACAATTTTTCTTAGAGCCAACAACCTGTTTGTGGCCTGAAGAAGCTGTCATCTAAATCAAGTTAATAGGAAGTTTCAGGTGAGCTTCAGAATACTGTCTCCATTAATTTCATTAGTCATCCAGAGACACCTGGTGTATTATAGGAGAGAGTTGTAAATCAAAGTGGTTATTGCTGGATTATTGCTTTATTCAAATAGTTCATTTTCCCTCTTGGTAAATTACTTCGCATCTTAAAAGAGCACATACACATTCCAAGCTGAATCTATGGAAATTTCTTCATATTCAGCATTGATATTTGTGAGAAGATTTAAGATAAACAGAATGGATAAACAGCAATATTTGTGAATATGTATTTTAAGTGTATGGATGATTTTGTCAATTATTGTCATCTCAGTAATAAAAACACTTCAAGCAGCTGCATTTCTCAAGGGGCTTGTTAGTGTTACATGTATTTTACAAACACAAAATGTGATTTTTTGAAATTAACAGTGGAATCAAGTTTGTGAGTTAAACAACAAATTGACTAGAGCTGTATTTGATCGTACAATGATAATCGACTAGAACGAGATTTGAACTACTGCTGTATTGGTATAGCACCCAAATTTGACCCAGTCTGTTACTTAATATTTATTCGGAACAACAATATTTTCTTCTGGTTTTCATACCCCCCCCCCTTACAGATGTGAAACTCCCCCTCTCTTGCCATCGTTGACCTTTTGCAAAATGCATGTATTGCTTGACTGTCTAGGGTCAGGAGGGCATCCAGTCCTGTTGGATAATGCCCCAAGATGAATATGTATTCAGGACAATGCTGGATAGATTTACAGTCACTGATATCTTTAATGGTGGTAGCTGGTTACCTGCATGGAATCCCTGATGATTCAGATTCCTTTTAAGGAAAGGAAGGGGGAAAAAAGAATGGGAGCCCCAAAAAATAACAATAAAAATCATACCTGTCTGGGTCTGGTTTGTGTTTTCTGATGGTGATGTGTGTGGGTCAAAGAGCAATTTGTAATGCGTCCCTATGGCAGGCTTGTCAGTGAATGTGGTGGATACCTTCCTGTTTTTCCTTTATTTTTGGATGTAAACAAAACAGTTCTTTCAGGAGGTCTGCCTTTGGCAGGAGCTGTTAGACTCAACCAAAATGTGTACACATGGGACAGTTGGAGTCATGTGTTTTCTTGGGTATGGAAGAGTTAATGGCAATCATACATTGGGTCCATGCATTTATATTTCATACAAGAATATGAACCATAGTTGCTGAACCCAGAAAATGGCAATGTTTTTAAGCAGTATCTTATGAAAGTCGGTTCCAAACTGGAGAGAAATTATTGACACTTTGGTCCACTACATGTATGTTTTATGGTATTTTAGGAAGTCAGGAAATTGATCACTTTATCACTTTAATGTGTTTTCACAGTACTTCTATAAATGGGCTGGGGGAGGGGGAGGGGGAGAGGGGTATTGTGCAGTGAACTTTTTTAAAAACAAATTTCTTTTGTAAGTGCCTGAAGTCAAGTCATCTCCCAGATAACCAGCATTGACTTCAGCCTCTTGATGGATGAGGTAGACATTATAGGTGTTTACAATCATGCAAGGAAAGAATCAATCCACAGTATTCAGGAATCTAGTGTCACTCATCAAATGTTAATACTGGTATCGAACTTGCTGCTTCAAAGACCCGACTAAAATCAACTTCACAGATTCAGAGTAATCTTCATGATGACGGACTGTCGAAACTGAAATATTGTGCTGACGTATTTTAAAGGCAGTCAGCAGTACGTATAAATGACTTTAAATGATTGCGATGATTTGCACTTCATCTGTGGAAGAATAAACATGTGACTGGAAAAATGTGACATATTCTTGATTGTCTTGTCTGCAGCAATGATTTAGAGTTTTAAATGTGGCAGATTTCCTCGTCGTTGGAGGTTGGTTTTTGCTTATAGGTAAAGTAAAAATTAAATTTATGGTATCTCATCGACTATTATTGTGTGTTCTGCCAATGTACCTTCGAGTAGGCATCAGTGTACTATACATGTACCATACTTCCTGGTCATGATTCTCAAATTAGTTGTAGAGGACTGTAGGGAGATGGGAGATCATTTCAGACTCTGTGAGTCTGTGTGTTCTGTAGTTAAGGTTTTTGTCTAAATTGTACATACAGATTAATATTGAGGGTTCACAATGCCCATCTTCTAACTAATGTTCAGCAAAGTATGATCAATTGATGGATTAAGGCAGAGGGAACCCCCATTATCTTGTTTATTAACTTGAAATAAGTAGTGATTTGAAAGGGTTTTCTTCGAAGCATCTAGAAGACAGCTGACAAATGTAATATGTGGACAGTGTTGTTACTCTATGAATATCAATTTAAAGTAGATGGACAAAGTACATGATAGTGTTCCACATTGTTATCTGTCTGTAGTGTTGATTCAAGTTGATTGTACCACCTTTGATCAGCCCGACAATTTTTCAAAAGAGCAATTAAACCTAGTGCGCCAAAAGGGTCTTCCATGTAAATTGCACCAAGCACATTGAGAAGCACTCGTTTATGAACACTAAATGGTCCATAGAAGGATTTTTCACTGGAGTACCATAAAACATGGAGTATTGTTGGAATGTCAAATGGCATTGTGGACATCCCTGGCGTTTACATGGCCTGTGCCGTCAAAGTGTTTTTACAGCGCTTCGTTCATGATTAAGTCGTTTAATTATTGCAGCTTTGTTTGACTGCAGTGTTTTGAAGTCTTACATATGAGTAATTTATTACAATTGTAGATACATACATGTACTTGTACACAATACATAAACAGTTGGGGTTTTGTGAAGGAGATATAATGATGAAATGATACATGATTATAAAAAGATTCATACATTTAATTGATGTAGTAATTGCATGTTATTTGGTTTGAACCAAGTTACACCATTGTGTAATAAGTACTGTATGCATTCCGAATTCTGCAGGAAAAAAATCCACTGAGTGAGATTCTAACCCATGACCCTCCATCGATTGCATTCTAGATCTGATATCTTAAAACTACTAGGCCACTGAGAATGCCCAGTGCTGAGAGGTGTATGGGTAAAAGGATAATAGGAAAAATACAAGAGTCACATATAGTTCAGGGAAGAGTTTTACTTAATCAAATGTAATTGCCATTTTTATGTGTCACATGCACAAAAATGTCAATTATAGTCCGAATAGAATAGAGTGATGGCAAAATTTATTTGAACAATGTGGAAAGATACAGCGAAAACCACCAACATTTGTATAAATTGTATTTTTTTTGGTATAATCCATACAGACAAATTTTCATAAACCTCAGAATGAATAAATAAATAAATAAATAAATAAATAAATAAATGCAACAAAAAATAATAGATAAAAATAAAAACTAAATTAAAATAAATAAATAAATAAGTAAATAGATATTTATGCTACTTGTCATCATTTATGATAAATACTAAACTGCTGTTTTTTCCCTCTGAAACACTCCCAAGTATTCCCAACTGAAAGTTCTGTTGTTTTCACGATGTGCACACTGCACTCTTGCCTACAATGTAGGTGTAAACTGACTTGTCATTGTGATTTTCCGCCTGTCTTGTCCATACAGTCCACCATGGTTCACCTGAGTACATTTTCAATTTCAGTGTAGGCGGCTTTACTTTAATCAAAACAATCTAAAACTTTGGCAAAGAAAGTAAGAAAAAGAAGAGTGACAGTTGGAATCAGTAGCGTTTTGTAGACTGTGTACTTGTTAGAAAAGGTTTAAGATTGTTGGTTACTTGAAATTTGACAATGTCTGACTTTGCTGCATTTGAGGAAAGTATCCCAGTCTCCTGGGGTATAACAATACTATTTTATGAATAGTAATTTCACAGGTTATTTGACTAATGTTTAATTAAGACACACAGTATAGCAAATTACATGTCGATTTGATGTGACAGTTTTACCAGGAATTTAAATGCGCACCTTTTACACATAAGTGAGATACTTGTACTCCCTCGCTGTCTCAACCTAAAGGAAGAAAACATGTATCTCATCAGTGTCGCACTTGTTGGATATGACTGATGGCCCAACAGGATGTTACTGTTTATTTTTCCACTGTCAGGTGTTTGTTCAAATCTTCTCATTTGTATGAAATCTCTCTTTTTGACTTTGACTTTTGAGCTATTGTTATAGGATGACAACCTTGTCTGAACTCAGTTGGCACACACACATTCTACATGTAGACAAACATGTCTGACCCTATTGAAATAAACAAAGTTTGTATGAAAGATATAATGATTATTTTTGATATTAGATAACACCATAAAGGTCAGTTCATGCTCATGTAAAGTCTTACATTGGCACTAAAGAATTTACAAGAAGTTTAATCACAAGTCTCTACATTTGAGGGTTCATTACTTCTCAATGTGAAGCATGAACCAACTAAGTTATGTCTGGTAGTTGATTTACATCGAGGACAAATTCAGCTATAATACTAATTAGAACCTAATATCAGAAAGTCATGAATTTCTGTTCTGACATGTATCTTCTTAGGAGTGGTATGGCAAATTCATCAGAGACATTTGGGTGCATTACTGTGTTTAGTAATTTACACTTTGATATGAAGTTAGTTTTTGAACATTTTATTGTCAAATTATATTTAAAAAAATGCTGTATTTGTCTGACACGTTCAAGGTCACAGTTGTGCATAGTGAAAATATCATAACTTTTCACGTTTTGTGTGGTATGAAGAGTGGGTGTATTTTGTAGTGAAGCTATGTAGCCCAGCTTCACCAATGTCTGTACTTTCCTTTGCAATCAGCTTAAAAATCATTCAAGTAAAAGAAGTCAAATAATGTAATTATACAAAAAAAGTGCACAGAAGTCACCCTACTGTGTAAGTCCAAATAATTAATCAACTGATAAAAATTGTATCCATTTACGATGTGCCTTTGCATGCGACTCCTTATTTGCATGCATGGTTTGTGTTGCGCTTTCCTTGACAGCTAGAAAATGTGAAAACCTGAAAAATTAGGAAGGTTGTCTTCAACGGATGTGGGAGAACGATGAGGCTTATAATGCCAAAATGGATTACGGAGGACAGATATTTGAAACCCCAACGCAAGGTTCACTTATGTTAAGAGGTTTATTGGTTAGGTAATAGCATAGCTATAATTGAGAATTAATGTGGGCATGGGCAGAGGGGAGTGCAGCAAAACTGATGAGAAAAATTTTTAAGTGAAATTAATGCACATCATGCAATATCATTGATGTAAGACACGTAGATTCTTCAGAGCTAAACATTTTCCAATACTTGTATTATTTTTAAAAAATGACTTAACCAAATTTGTCAAGTTCTATGAAAAATAAGAGTTTTGATTCTCTGAATGAGTTTATATGCATGCCAATGCTGACACGTTGAATCTGATCATGATGGGAAAAACTTATTTCTGTTTGTTTTCACTAAAAAGGCCTACCTTCAAACCCTAAGCAAAGTTAACTCATTCAGACTTCCTGGAAGAATCATTGTTCCTAAATGTCATTCTTGTCTTGCAGTTTGACATTTGCCATTTAAGTCATTTGTCCCACACCTTGTCCTATTGCAGCAAACACATTCTTTGTGTAAACAAGATTTTCCACCCTGCATTCACAAAATGACGTCCACATGTAGGTGGGAGTGAAAGATAGCTTGTCAAGCAGATATCAGTATCAACTTCATTCCATCCAGATGCTAGCAAACTTGCCAGGCTATACCCTTGCCAAGGGGGATCATCGGATCTATGCAAAGTGTCTTGAGAGGTGTGGCAACCTAATAGAGTTGATACATTTTGTCTCTACAGTAACACGCCCCTGTTTTCCCATGCTTTATTGATGTGAGTTTGATTAGGGATTGAAAATGGCTAGTGTAGCTATCTCCATTCATAGGGTGCTCCTGCACTAACAAGAGCAGGCTTTTTTCAGGGGGTCGCTGGTGAAATGAAAAGAGAAAACTGTTTTACAGCACTATAAGATGATTGAATTACTTTCATCTGAGTTATCATGAATCCCCTGCTTGTGGATTGGGCAAATAGGCTGAGGTTTTGTCCTGAAGAAGAATGCAGACTGGGAAGACTGCTGTCAATGGAGGGATCCTATGTCATTTCATGGTGATTCGGACTCCTGTGTGTGTGGGTGGTCATCTAGGAATCTAGGATTGCTTTCTCTTGATGAGAAGTCATTGAGGAAGCACAAAAGAATTACACTGGGATTTCTTGTTTCTCATTCATTTGTT
>CM021527.1:18917713-18934797 GCA_010994315.2 Pisaster ochraceus
TAATTGCAATTTCATTTTTTTAGCAAGTAAAACATACATTCGTTAAATTATTGTTTTTCCTGAAAGTGGACTTAAATAATTCCTAATTGTTAGTTACATTCAAACTACATGAAGGTAAAACAGTTAGTTCTGACTCTCAATAGTCCTTGTGTCATTGTTACATTTGAACCCTTACTGATGTTTACACTGTTTAACTTTACATCAATGGATTTGGTAAAACACCCAAATCTTTTAGACGAATATTATTACGTGGATCTCAGCCTCACACATATGGAATGGCAACTGCACTGGTTCTATGTATTTTGATTGTGTGTTTAGAAATATCTGTCTGTCAGACAGGTACAATGCTGAGATGTGTTTTTCCATTGAAATGATGATTTGAGGGAGGCTGATATTCCAATTTTTTTCTTCTTCATCATCTATGTTTTGAAGAAAAAAACCCATAGTTTTATATGATGTTTGTACTTATTGCATGCAGTTGATGTCAAAGAGATGACCATATATTCACTTACATGTAAGTCCTGAAGGTTAGTAACTTCTCATCATTTTGAAGTGACCACCTTACAAACATCATTAGAAAGTTTGGTCATGTCTCATTGTGGTGCCACCTCGCAAAGAAACAAATCTGAAAAATACTCACTCGTAGTCGACAGCTTGTCGTCAGGCTACATCGTAACGACCCCTTCTCGTCTCTGTAATCATTGGGGTCGTTTCCTGTGTGAACAGAAAGCAATCAAAGGTAGGACATTTGGTCGACCTGCGGCACTCTGAAATTGGCCAATTTCTTTTTTGCCATTGTTGTAATTATTTCCGTTGCTGTAATCTGCTGAATTCTAAGAACTTTGTTTTTCCTATACAGAGGGGATATGATTAGTGTGATGTGATTACAACTACATGTAATATTTGGGGTTCCTTGCTTAACATTAAATTTTAAATGACAGTGTACCTCACTTACATGTACCTGCAGCTATCTTAGTTGCTTTCCCTCACTGCCATCAAGAACAAAATATTAACGGGATCCGTCTATTTAACTAAAGACCTTCAGTATGTCACATAATGGCATGAGTGATTGGAGAAAAATACAGAAAGGGAAGTTTACTAAAGAACATGGAACTTTAATCTTAACAATGATTTTAATTAAACTAGTTTATAATATAATGTACGTGTACGTGTACATGTAGTCTGATGTGTGAAGCACTTCATCAAAGGGTTACACACAAGCAGGAAAACAGTTATTCGTCTGGACCCTGCTTATCATAGAATTCCGTGCTTCCATCACCCTGCAAAGCATGTGATTCTATGGGCTGCAAGTAAGCGCAGAATGCCACAGTAAGCAGAGCCATGAAATTGGGCCCCGTGCAAGTAACAGTGAAACATCAAAAGTGGGTTGCAATTGAATCTGCATGTATCAGAATCTAAAATTTGAGGAGGATGTGACTAGTTGAAATCAGGACTTTTGAAATGACACAAAATCCTCAAAGAAAGTAGATAATACAAGGTTTTTAAGATTATTTTACCTGGGGTGGGGGGGGGGGTGGCTGATGTACACAGAGTAGGAGGAACACCTGCCCAGGGTATTTCTTTTATAACCTGCTGATAATGGATTGCCATATCATAATTCATCTTCCTGTATGCATCTGGGATGTCTATAACATGAACTCCTGACAATTCCCAAGGTATGGAGAAACATACTTGCAGTTCATGAAATATGGTTTTCAATTAAATCTTACCAGAGTTTCTTTTCATGCAGTTGTAAATAAATAGTGAATGGCCGTCTGCCTTGATATGTGTACAACATAGCCAACATTTCATTATTCACCTCCATGCCTACATTTGTCTTGTTGGCCCAAGATATAATTTGTAGTGGTGTAAAATTTCTTGAGCCGCCGGGGAGATGGTGACATTATCTGGCTGAGAATGCATTCGATTATAATGGCAGGAAGTACGCCGGTCTTCCACCCAGCTTTTTCCATCTATCGTGGGTCTCCACACTCGGCTACCAAAGAAGTCCAGGGATATTTGAGTACACCATCCTTGTTCATTTTAAACTTTGCTGTGTCAGAGGACACTACCCTGTGTGTCATCCAATTCTTGTAGACTCTTACATTATGGATTCTCCGTTTGGGACTAGATCCTCACATTCATGCCATTTTTTCCTTCTATGGTCGTTTTAATTCCACCTGCTTCTCTCCGACGCCAACCCATTTTCTTTGAAAATTTATCCAGCAATTCTGAATCGGAATCCAGGTAACTGTGGTGGAATGTCGATTCATCAATTAGGGAACATGGATTTTTTCCCTTCACTGCTCTTGTGGAAGGGAGTATTTCTCAAGAAAATCTTGGTATGGTTAGCAATTTAAGGCCACTTGATGAGGTGGTCTCATGTTTCTCAGGGATTAAGAGCCATGTTCACATTTTATTTTTTCGGCCAGGGTAATGTTACGAAGCATAGAGAAGATGGATGGTAGCATTGATGTGATCCTCATCATGGTAGGGTGGAGGACACACAGCGAAGAGTTCAACAACTCTGCTTAGGGTTGGCATCTCACTTGAAACTGGAGATTCCAAAAGTAATAGAACCCATGAATGGGAATGAGAACAGGATGACGACAACCGTAAAGATGACTGGGCTATGTCTGGGGATGTCTGAAGATATCATTTTCAACCTATTGGTTTTCTACATGTAGGTCATGTACTATGATTAAATTAGGAATTCTGAATAATACATGTTAGGTGTTGACCTACATGTAAATGCTTGGATGTGTTCATGTACATGTACCAGTATTTACCCCCTTGTTCTTGTTATAATGTGTTTAAAAATTCAAATTTTGGTCTAAAAGTTTACTTAAAAAGATTTATGTGTGACACAAGATTTAAATGGCCCTATAAGCTCTTCAGGCTGATGTGTTACTTATGTATTTGTTACTACAATGACACAATACGTAAAATATGAAGGAACTCGAACAAACTTTTGCTATTTTCTCGCAGCAGTACTTGTATTTTGTCTGGTTTCTTGGCATGACTTATATCTGTATAGATTCTAAAAAGACTAATATTCTAACATCTCTGATTTATTGTTTTGTTACATGGATGTACATGTACTTTGATGAAGAACTACAGCTAATCAATGGTACCTCTCTGCCTCAGTATCACTCCTACAGAATGTGACATTGTTTACCAAAAATACTTGGTTCTCCAGCTAAAACAATTTGCCATCTGCCCAGATTGTTACTCCAATAAATTCTGAAAATTGATTTCCCAAACTGGAAGTTTTCCTGTTCTTGTTTTGATAACTTCTCCAGATAGACTGGTTTATTGCCTACCCTATTGTCCCATAGCTGTAGGCTCATAAATTGCAGCACTGACCTTTTGCTTGGGACATAACATTTGACCCTCTTGGTGGAGTGTTTTTTGGTTGAGTTTTTCATAAAACAATGATGATTTGTATATATTGATTTTTCCATATAGGGCCTAGGTGGTGTAAAGAAAGGATTTTATAAGCATTTAATATGCTTTGCTTGTGTAGATGTTGATTTTGGTTTTTAGAACAAAGAGCCTCTTCCATAGACTTTAGGCAACGTAATTTCGCCACCATCTTCATGGTAAAATGAGAATGGAAATGCACAGCTATGTCTGCAAGGTGCACAGACTAGGCCATACAGCAACCTTCTTTTGACCTTTATCGGAGGGTGCTCTGCTCAATCAGCCTCATGTGCATATTTAAGATCTATTGCCAGGCCTCTCCTTAGCTGCTTTGATTTTTTCTCTCATTGCCAGCTCATCCTACTCATTTGGTGAATTCCCATAGGAAAATCACCATATCAATTCAGTATTCCATTCAGTTGACCTGCACTTAGATAAGGTAACCTGAGTTGGCCCATCAGTGAATGGCTGGAGAGGGGTGGATGCCCCCATTACCCTTCTTTTGTCAGGCTCCTTGTACACACGTTTACACATTAGAAGTATTGGTTATAAAATGCAAAAAAGGAATCATGTACACTCTGTTTAGCGGAAAAACAAGATAACAGCTTTAATTAAAATGTTTGAGGTTCATTTTCCAATACCTACAGAAATTCTTGAGGAATGTGTTGATAAATACCGGGTCAGAGAATAAGTTGGCCTACAGGGATATCCTAAGGGGTGTCTACCCTGGTTCAAATCCAGATATTCTACTTAAACTTTCAATGCAGAGTATTGTAAGTATTTTGACACCCGGTTTTTCATTAAGCATCATATGTTGACACCCATTTTTAAGATTCAGGCCCAAAAGCCTGAGTGAATTGGTCAAGATTGAGGTTAGCTTTCTTGTTTTTCTGAAGTTAAGACTTTCCTGAAGCCTCCTGAACAGAGAGCAACATACTTCGTCCCCTCATCCTGAATCTATATCAAACAGTCAGATTTCAATTGTGATCTTCAACCGAGGCTTGCAAAAGGTTTCTCAAGTGTATGCACAAAATTTAATCAAAGCACAGCGGTGTAAGTTTTCCAGGGTTCCTGCATTTTGTGAATGGGTTGTCTTTCCCCCTGCCTTCTCATCAGATTGATCAGAGTTGACCTTCCCACACATGATGGTTTTTTCCAGCTTGAAATTCAACTCTGTCCACTCTTAGTGAGAAGCCTGAGAGCCAATTTCTAATGCAATCAAAACAGACACTTCTGTTGGAGGGATGTTTAGTTTATGAAATGATCACAAGCCATGGGGGTCAAGTAAATCTTGAAGAGCTGTCCTCCACAGTGATAGGAATTTTGTTATGTTTGTGCTGCGACAAAACTGATCAATAATTGTTTGTATAAGAGTTATTATTGCAGCAGGTAAAATCCATCAAACTTCAGTCATTCTTGTGAGATGATGAAGACATTATTAATGTACAGTATGTTGTGGAACATGAAAACTCCATCTTAAATACAAGTCATAATATTCAATACTGTCAACAGTCTGACAAGTAAATCTAAACTTGAAATTAAACCAAAATATAGAAACATTTGGTGTTTCTCATTAAAAACTAAATGATAACGACAAGCTATAGATGAGGAATTGTAACAATACTAATAATAATACTGGAGTTGTACTCACAATTTTGTGGGGCCTACAATACATACATTAATAATAAAGGGAAAAAAGGTCAAAGACACAACAAACAACGGGCTAAATATAACAAGTTGAGGATTTAAACCAGTATTGACACACACATAATAAGGTTTTATATCCCTCTATGTAAAAATAATTGATCTACAGTTGATTTAAGTGAGTATAACGCCTGCATTGCCAGGCAATAGACATACATGACTCACCTCATTATAGAACATACTTGCCATCAGTTTGAGTAAATATCCCAAGGTACTGAAGAAGAAAAAAACAATTTGCGTCCACAGATTCCCAAATATTATGGCAAACTTCTTCTTTCTGCTAAATTTAATAACCAGGTGTATGGTAATTTGCCAATGGGAGTTTAATGTGGTAGAATGCAATGCAGCCAAGACCATATTGAAAGGGGGATTTAAAGCTGTGTTAAATTACACCACCATATAAAGTAATTATGTTACCCCCAAAAAGTGATTGAATTTAGGACATTGAGGAGAGTATGACCTAAGGTACGAAATTCAGACAATAGATTGCAATGTTTAATGTCTTAATATTTATTTCATAAAGTCTAGTTATTTCAATATGTCCCACATAATTAGTTCCACACTTGATTGTCTTTGAATACATTGATAGAAATACATACTGGACTCAATATACAGTTGATATACAGCTGTGTGAAAATCTTTCATGTCAATGTATACATTTCAAGCTAAGGTGTTCACTCATTTTACAATGACACATACATGATGTCACACTTTTCATAACACATATTCACTGTACATGTACAACAGTGTGATGAGACAGTAAACGTTATGAACTTCAACTCTAAAAGTTAAGCAAATTAGAGTAAATAGCAAGACAAGTTCTCAAAGAACAAAAATTTACACAGCAAAGTAGATATACACATGGTGTTACCGCAAACTGAGTATACATTAAATTAAATATTTAGTCACTACAAACAACTAACAACAACATACTGATAATAAATGTAGCAATCAAACTCCATGTTTAAAACATGAGCCTTGTGACGCAGCACCTTACTCTAAACATGGAGGACCGCCATGCTCTAAACCGATTCCCTAAAACAAAACCCAAATGTGTAAACTTGTTCCCCATGAAAGTGTACATGCGTTCAAACCCGTTATCCTCCCTTTAATGAAGCATTCCCACACAAACTTACAAGTCGAGTAGCTGGCCCCAAGACCCTGATTTAATTGGGTTATTCATTGACTTAACAAGTAACATGGACACAGGGCACTATGGGAACAGATTAATAGTGGAGATATTTCCCATCGGAGGACTGACAATCATGGTACTGATGATGAGGATAGATATATCCAGTGAGTCTCTAAGCATAGTGGTCCCCTTTGAGTATAGAGGTTCCATACGCTGTATTTTATTGGCTCTTGAACTATTCTACTCAATATCAGATTCTTAGATTGGGCAGCTATCGCAAACTGCCAGTCAAACTTGGCAAATATTTCACCATGTTTTGTCATTCTAAATATTAAAGCAGTCATTTTGGCCTTTCTCCCCCAAGCTGAGGCCATTTCCTCCCTTTACCTTCGTCTTTGCTTTAGTGCCTCCTCAAAATGTTCCCCTCATGTGCAGGAATTTGTTACGGACTGTACTGGCCTTGCCTCCTCAAAAAACAAATGCCAAGCTTGACGTAAATGTTAAAGAGTACATGAAAGTGCTGCACTTTACATGTTGTCAATTCTTTTTAAGCTGTGCTTGTTATTCAGTTACATGTCTACAGGCCTGCAGGTCTATAGAATGCTTAATCTTACATGTATATGGCCCAGTTTTTGTCCTTGTTAGTTGGTGTCAAATTTTCAGCAGTCGGGTTTGTTTTAAATTACCAACCCTTTAATGGCCTACATGTATAGGACAATTTATTTCAAGTAAAATGATAGCCTCCAATTTCATGAAATTTAACACACTGGTAATGCAAAGATGAGGTCCATTTGTAAGAATCCTAAGGAAGGTCCTAGTGAAACGCTATCCAGCAAAACACTTGATGTATACAAGTCTAGGTTAATTCATGAGAATGGAGATGCTTGGCTTCACACCTTCCAATGCAAGCAATCAAACGGACTAGATGGGGTCATTAGACAAAATCAAGAAACTAAACTCCCCACTTGCACATACTGGATGGTCCCTCCAAGGCACTACAGTAATTACCCAGTTCAGAACATTACCAGACTCGTGTAGTGCACGAAGCATTAAGCCAGGTTAATTAGTTTGTGCCAAACTCTCCTAATCTTCATCTTCACTCACACGCTCTGTGCAATATAATTGGTTCAACATAATTGGTCCAATATAATCGGTCTAGTATTATTGGTCCAATATAATCTGTCCAGTATAAAACCAATCTAATAATTGCTCCAATATAATATGTATCTAGATCATGCCTCTTGAGATTTTGACGCAACTGTTCTTGTGCCCAGAATAGGACTGAATTGATTGACATTTTATGAATTGAGATTCTGTAGATGCAATGACTCGGAAAATGATTCAAGTCACTCGAGTGAAAAACTAGAAAACAGGCTGTTGTGCAAATTTGTTCCCACAATGTTTGATTTGTTCCACTTCATTTGATGTTTAATTTGTTTTGAAGTAAATACCATGGCCGCTTAAGTTTTATTTTAAAGGATAGAGGATTCAAAGGAAATGAAGGGGGAAGAAGACCTTGAAGTCATTTCCAAATGTTTTATGATCAGTAAAGCCAATAAGAAATCAACAATGTTTGTTGTTGAAATGTGAAATTACTGACATGATGTAGTTTCTCCAGTACTCTAGTCCTTTAAATGCTGAATAATTGAATTCATTATTTGATTGATCAACCTTGCACATCAGGGCTGGTGTAGTTACATATCAACTTCAGATAGATTGCATCCATCTACAAAGATAGTGTAGAGTGTAAGGTATCAACTTTTATTATCCAGAGGGAACAGACTGTAGCATTTAGTTTATAGAACACTGCACTCGATGACATGTACATTGTACACAATGGCATTAATTGTGTCTAATTTGGTAATGGGGTATTTTTTATGGAAGGATGGTATCCTAGATCCTGTAATTGATATGAATTTGCAGGTATTTTTTAGTTTGATTAAAAGGTACATAAAATGTATGATATACAACTGTTATTGAGAGGAGTACATGTATATTGATATCATCTCAAATTCAAGAAACAGTTTGAAAGTAACCTGTGAAAAGTTAACTGAAACGGTGCCTGTGTTTTGGAAAAAGCAGGAATGAAAGTAAACAAATATGAATGTGGTTAGTGTATACAACAGAATAAATGTTGTCAATATTAACAGCCGATGCTTTATATCCTCAAATTAATGATAAACAGTTTAACAATTAAATTCATATGCCTGATGTTCTTGGTCTGATTGAATGAAATGGGCCTTGAATAATATTTCTTGTAATCTGCTTGTATACAAAAAGGGAACAGGGTTAATCCGTAACACACGACACTGTACACAATGCATCGTGTCCCACCCCTTGTATTTATTTATGCAGACTGACCCCTCTATGCTTTCACCCAAATTGACATTTCTCCATGACCCTGAATAATAAATTCATATTCTGTAGACTACAATGTTTTGTATAGTGTGGGACTATTGTAGGACTGTAACGGCCAGTGAGATGCTCGTAAATTAAGGGTCGTTATAATTCACAGTATTTCAAACACATAACTTATTGTTATTATTATACATATACCTGGGTTCTTGGTACTACAAGGAAGTTCAGGTGAAGATCTTGAGGTGGTGTGGATGCTATCATTTTAATCAATTCTTGTAACTAATAATACAGATTCTATCGGTACTATTTATGTAAGTTTTGATTCACTTTTGTGGAAGGAAGTATATTTTACAAGAAACATGCATGCTCTTTATCTCAAACGTCAACTTTTGAAAAATTAATTTAGTGTGTCAAGGAATTATTGGCATAGTAATTTTAACACTTCTAGCTTCCCTTAGCATGTAGGGTAACAGAAATGGTAAATTAGGTAACACAAGATCGAATTTGAACAAACAAAGAATACTTTAGTGAATTTAAGGGTGTGGCAAAACATGATTTAAAAATGGCAAAAAATATACACATTTATAAAAAGTCTAAACTATCAGAAGTTGCATGCACATATGAATAAGATGAACAATGTATGTTTTTGCTGTATTATTGTTGCTGTTATTGCTATGTTTCATGTGTGTGATAGCAATCAAGAATTTCATTTCTCATAAAGGGACAGATTCTTTTCCCCTTCAGCCTCGGGTTTCGTTATGGGGAGAAAGATGGCTGTAGATCAAAAGGCCTGCAGTGCACATTGCCTTGCATGGATTGCCATTCAAGGCCAGGACTTGGGTTTTTTCTTCCAATACATAGCACAAGACATTTCAGTAGAGTAGATCATGAGAGGTGATGACAATCCCATACTACCAGCATCTGTTTTTGCAGCCAGTAACATTCAGGAGTCTACGTATTAAGGTTGTCACATATGATCAGATGCCATCGCCCCATTATGACGCCCGTCACCTGTCAAACTACATCATATTCATAGCGCACCATCCAGCCCCACATATGTTTTTCATGTACATGCGTTGAGCGTGTCACACCTCCCAATGCCCTGTGCTTTTTTTGGTCAGAAAATCCGATGGGAAAAAAGAGCATCTGCTATATGCAATACAATGTACATGTACATGATTGGCCGAAGCGCGGGTACAATCAAGGCCAAAGTACTTTAAAGTATTGACTAGTCTAAAAACCCATACATCCCAAACCTTTTCATTTTGTAGAAATCTGTGCATTAATTCTCAGAATTATTTGTGAATGCAACAACTTTACCTGAGCTTTTAAATTTATAAATGCACTTACCATAGATTAAATAAGACATCTAGTTGTCGAGAACCTTTCTGGCAGTTTAGAACAAACAAAGTTAATTAAAACATTTTGGTTAATTGATGTTATTTCACTTTGGTTAGGCTATTTAAACTAGTAAGCAGAATGTTTCACAAAATGTTGGTTCATTATTTCTTGAAAAAGAAAAAGGAAATGATGGGAAAAAACATTGTGAGACTTACTTTTCACTAAGGATAAGGGTCAATAAAGAAACCCAATTCAGCTTACTCGGCAAAGCCAATCATGGAAATTTCATCCCCTCATTATGAATATGAAATGATATTGTTGGAATGCTAAACATGAATCATCCCTTAAAACACATCACCCAGAGCCATCTGATTGCTAAATTGACATGTTCACTCAACTGTAACCCTCAATTATCCATTACTCAAGGAGATTGTACCTGAACAAGTTTGCAATTTTGTTATAGTGCAACATGCAGTATACAATATCCGTTTACATTTTCTTAAATAATATGTGGTGGGTTTTGGGGGTTTGTTTGTTTTTATATATATATATTTTAAATATACTCTGGGTGACCTCATGTACTCGTACGTACATGATGTACAATTGTAAATTCAATCAGTTCATCATGTCTGTTGGAGGTTGATGGCTGAAACTGAAATTTATTTTTTAACTCCAGTAGCCTCAATGATGTTTTTTCCTCAAGCTATTCAAACTATTCACACTCATAACTCTTCCTTTTTCTTCAAACAAATGGCTAATAAATATTTATATTAAGTGGAATAGTTTTCACAATGTAAATTTAACTACATGTTTTTGTTAAGCTTGGCATAAATTCAGTTTTTGCGTGTAAACACATATGTTGAAATTTAAGCTATTTTTTTACAAATCAACGTTATAGCATGTTCTAGCTTGTGTCTATCACTAACTGATAGTTCATCGGTAAAGTTTTTAATTTTTTTTTAGAAAGTTTAATTACTTAAGAAAGAAAATATAAAAATGTTACAACTTATCATATATCTGGAATATGTATGTATGTACATACACTTTTAAGCTTTTGGTTGTTATTCTGTTTAAAATCAACGTATACACCATATATTCAGCCATGTGTTGTCACAGTTCCAATTCATTTGCAAGCCCTAGATATTTGGTTTACACAGTGAACCATTGAACAAACACCTTCTGATGTATCAATACAGATTCGTCTCTCGGCTGCCATACATGTAGTTTAATTTAAATATCCCAAAACAAAAACAAATCCACAGTGTAAAGTCAACACATCCGATCTCAAATTACGCCACTCAAAGTGATAAATGCTACACGCTGAACTGTCTGCCATCGTGTCATAGTCAGGAAGCCTGAACTCACCTACAGCCTCATATTTCTCCCTTTGAGAATGAGGATGAGATCATGTATGGTATCCATAGAGACAACCTCTTACCCGCGCCCTACTCTTGCACTTTCCTGGTAAACAGTCTTTATATGGTCATGTCACATGAAAAACCTTACAGAATTGAAATTGAAAAAGAGACAAGAGAAAAGAAGCCACTGGTTTCCCGCCGCTGGGAACGCTTAACGTCCTGAATGGTCAATACACGCATACAGGTTCAACTAGTGGTGCACGATGGCAGTGAAATGCCTGGGGCCATTTTGAATAATTTGTTGGTTGTCATGGTTGTAGAATTTTGTTCACTGATTGGGTAGTGGTCAAAGTGTGATTTAAGTGATGGACACTATTGGGGTGGAATATTTGGCTCACTGACCTTTCCAGCAATAAGACTGAAACATGACTCTTGATGTCAAATTACCTGTTTGATCTTCAAAGCATTTGCATTTTTATACAAGGATATTAGTCATACCTCTAATGCATGTATTATTGAGCATTAAAATTCTGGATCAAAAATGTGTGTGGGGGGGTATGAATGACTGAATCGTCAACATTCGAGAACATCTTACAAATGTGTATTTAAGCAGTAAAATGTGATGCATTTCATTTACATTACATACATGTGTCCAAAATATATAAAAAACATGGTCTAAATGGTATTGTTGTCGTTTAGCTGGACCCCAAATACCATTGATTGGTTTGACTTATTTTATAGCTCAATATTACTTTCTTTACAAAGATGATCCATGTAAATATAATGCTTACATTTTATAAATATACTACCTGTACATGTATAGTACTTACTTAATATTAATATCCGCATGGAATTAACAAATTGTTCCGCATGCATCCGTTCATTGAATCCCGTTTATAACCCTCAAGAACAGTATCCATCACATCTTAGTCATAAAAATTAGCTTCATCGTTTTCTTTGACTGTCACCTAAATCTTAGCTCAGACCAATAATCAGCTAGTAATGTGATGTCATTACCCCCAGCGGATCTGACTTGCACCCCCCTCCCCACCCCCAAGCATGAACATTTCATGGCTCACATGACCTGGACACCTTTTCCCCACCAGGTGCAAGCATTGTTATTAAAGTCAGTGTCCGTATATTACTACGTGCCTGTGCATTGTGGGTGGATGTAGGTTCCCCCTAGGGCCGAGAAACGGCACACTTCATAATAATACAGTACTGGCGCAGTCACTTAGAAAACGTCTTGCTCATTTTCCCATATCTCCCTATAAGGCCTTCCTTGAATCAATTGTGAAGGATGTGGACCCGCATGTAATATTCTCATTTGGGAAGAAAACCTGCCACTAAAATGAGGACGGAACATTTCTGTTTTGCCTTTCATCTCATTGATGGCTATCTAGCTTCTTCAGCAAGAGATGGGGAATCTTAAATGGTGCAGAAAAATTTACCCCTGGCCATATTTTTTCCCCTGCATTTCCTGAAGGGCCTTTTTTTACATGAACATGGCTGGATCAAGGCATAAAACATGTCAATTCAATTTTCTGGAAAAACAAGAAATGAAAAATTAAGGACTCTGAGATTTCTTTTGACTCTACACTGCTGGTTTTACACTTGAATGAATCCTTTATTTTTGAGTGTGACTGTTCTGATCACTATGTAATAGCGGTTTTGGGTAATGGCGATTAAAAGGAATACAACATCAAAGTCATTTTTGTTTAACAATAGACCAATGTCTTCTGAGTAGTAAATGCTTTGTTTGTAGTTTTGTTCATTAGCTTGGGCTTATTTTGTGAAGGTGCTAGGTACACAAATGAAAAAACATTCACCACAGTATCTTGTAATTTATTTAACTGTTTGTTTATTTATTTATTTATTATTAAATTGTTGCGCTTAGAAAATGAATGTCGGGTACATGTTTTTGCCTTATTTTGCTTACCATGGAAATTTGTCAAGCAAAATTTTTGTCGTTACTTTAAGTATGAAAAAAGTTCACAGTTCAGCAGTCTGGATAATTTACCTGTCAAGAGGTTATGAAGTGATTTGTAGCAATTATAAAGGAAGATTTTCCTTGTTAATGATAAGAATTGTCATTGATGACACTTGAGTCCTAAAAAAGTTGTGTACTATGTGTGTACGGTATGTTACATTTTTTTTAAAAGGATTTTGTGATGACCACAGAGTGTACGTAGCTAGTGATAAACAACTAGGTGTGCTTAGTCAAACTTATTTTAACAAGTACATGTACATGTTTCTGAGCAAACTTGTGACATGTGTGCGTTTCTTTTTAAAAGTGATAGCGGTTTACTAAAGATAGTTTTTCTTCTGTTTATTTGTATGTTTCTAGATGGTCTGAATGCAGTGACAGCACAGTGTACCTTCCGTCTGACCATGATTACTGAGAAGCTTCTGTTCAGTAGCATCACTGTCCAGTTGGAGAATCTCAACTCGCAGGAGTTCCTGACTCCAAAAATCAACCGCTTCATCGATGCCCTCTCCAACATCATCCCAACACAACGTAACCTGGTCTATGTCTTCAGCATCAAAGACCATGATCTAGTGACAGGCCCTCCAATCCTCAATGTGTCCTTTGCCGCCCAGCATCAAGACGGGTCATTCTTCACTTCGCAGTACCTCCAGGAGAGGGTGTACCTGATGCGAGCGACACTCTCGGAGGTCTCCACAGCAACCGTGCTCCCATTTGGTGACAACCTTTGCCTTTATGAGATCTGCAGTGGGGAGAACTATGAGCTATACACCCGTTGTCTCTCTCCTCTCTCATTCTGGAGCTCATCTGGTTTCATTGCAACGCAGACAGTCATCTTCCGTTCCATCCATCCAGAGACTCTCTATAAATGCGAATGCCCACCAGGGTTCACTGGAAACTACTGTACAACAGAGATCAACTACTGCTACTCCAACCCATGTGGCAGTAATGGCCAGTGTGTACAAAAAGAAGCTGGATACACCTGTGTTTGTAAGGAGAACTTTGCAGGTAGGTATTCAACGTCTTAAACTGTCTGCCTAGCTGATTTATTCCCTGATATTTTGTTCTAAATATCAGAATAAAAATTAATACATTTTTGTTTGAAACCCTTTTTGTGAATGATGTTTAGTATCTGCCTCAGGAGACATAAATAGAAAGTTTGTGGAAGTGCAACACTTAGCTTTTGAGATTCTCAGGGCATCATCCTCTAGATCAATGAAAGACTCATTTTATTATTATGCAGTCCATGGTCAGTGTCATTGACTGTACTAGAAACTGAAGTGAAAATCCTTAGCACTCAGTCTATAGTTGTAATGCCCCTATTAAACTCAACTTAATTTTTGGCCTGCACTGAAACTGACCTGGGAAAGAACATGGTTCAATTAGTAAAATCTAAAAACCATTAGGACTCTTATATCAACTGAGCAACATCTTCAGAAATAAAACCCTACATTGCCAGCAGTTTTTTTTCTTCCTCTCAGTCCTCAATCTGATATCAGAAACCAATCATAGCTTCAGTTGCAACCAGCACTGACCAATCAACTGCACTTATTCTTGTTCCTCCCTTTACCTGCTTGAGTTACCATGTCAAACTCAAACCCACCTAATCACACTGCCTTTCTGCCCCGTACACGGTCATATTTCATCCGCTCGCGAAACTTAAGACGGTAAACATGTAGCAAGTGTGAGACCTACTCGACTCCCTAGCTTGGAGGTTCTTCTGTTTGCCGCTCTTTCCCTCTTGAACGTGACCAAGGCTTTTCCACAAAGCTCAACGTTTTTAGCCTGACTTCCTGTATTACATTGTCATAAAGCCACATGTCGCCATTCTCGCAGAAAAGACCTCAATATTTTGATGGGACACTTTTTGATTAGGACGATACTCGTTTTTGTGACGTCGCTTGATGTAAACGTCAAAGTGTCTGCCTGTGTTTTATATAATTGCAGTACTGTAACCTGATCTTTGTTATGAGAAACAAAGTAGACTGCTTTTCAGAAATGAAAATGAAAGTCTTTGTCTTCTCTTGGGTTTTGCAATATCGGTGAAAGCATTTTGTTTATTAAAAGGTAGTTGACACTGTTAAGTATTTTCTCTTCTATGTAAATTATACTTTTGGCTACCAATCAGTGTGCTGTCTGAGTCCTACAGGGGAAACAATTCACAGGTTTCTTGTCTGACTTGTTTTTGATTCTTGGTGTCAGTTGAGCCCTACCAAGCTGTATATGGTTAAGGCTGATGTGCATGCCACCACTTCTATTATGTGTTTGGCTTCATGATTAAGTTATGATAGGTGCACAGTATTGAGAAGTTGATGCTAAGTAGGTCCTCAAAGGCTGCCTCAAGCAGCAGATTAAAACCCTATAAGTGAAAGACAGAATTAAAGCAGAAGTGGTCCATTCTACACAAACTTGCTTGAAAGAATGTCCTTGTTCATTATTAAAGCATCCATGCATATGTATATTATACATACATCATTAAACATTTGTTACTGTTGTTACTGACTGCTGTTTTTTTATGTATATTTTTTTTATGGGGAGTCGGCAACGAATAAGCCCTAAAACAGGCCACTCATGGTGAGGGCTAAGAAGTGTTTGTATGCTTGTGGGTCATGTGCAATAGCTAATCATACTTCAACTGAGATCCTTTTTCTGTAGGATGCAAAGTTTATCCTTTTTCTGTAGGATACAAAGTTGATATGTGTAATAACATAAGGTTTCATGTTTATAAACCGTGTATTGTGCACTTGCAGTTTGGCCATTTGTTTGTAAGTATAGAACATACACATGTGGATAAAGAAATAGGTTTGGATTGTGCTTGTCAAGGGGCTTGTCAGTGTTGGTAAAAGGGAGACACATGATAAACGATAAGAAATCATGGAATTTGGCAAAGTGTTATTTAGAATGGTGTTGGGAAGAAGATAATAGTACATACATACATATTTGATGTGTACCCGCAGCTAGTTGCAAGCACTGTACTTTCTCTTGAGCTCATCAATTGTAATGAATCTGTGCAGGGTACACACATACTTCTATCTATGGAAATGCATGTGCATAAAATCACAATTACCCCAGATGCAATGAACCACTACGAACATGTAGAGTTCATGTAGCTAAAAAGGCTTTGTATGTAGTAAGAAATCAAGTCAAGGATGATGCCTGAGTGTCTGCCAGACTGGATGGAGACACCAGTAAATCTTGGGATTCATGATGCTGCTCATCAGTAGGGAGTAATGAGACAACCACCATGAAGGAGAACCCATGGGGGTTCAGAGAGGTCAGGATGAACAACCTTGATGTAGAAACTCTTTCAAAATTCCTAACAATTTAGTTTCCAGTGAAAAGCCCATACAATCCTTGCTGTTATGCAAGAAACAATGAATACATAATGTAGAACTCACTTTGATACATGTTATCCTGTTGATCTTTTGAAAATCTATTTTAGCACGTAATAGATTCAAGGTCATGATGCAGTGTTCATTTGTTTCTTTATCAGTTGAAAGACAAAGCAAAGTAAAATGAAGGTTTTATAGATTGGCTTAAACATGCAGGTGATGAGATTGGGCCAGTGTTTTGCATGGGCTTTTCCTTTGTGAAGGTTGGTGTTGGGAGGGGGCACATGAAAGATGAAGCAAAAAATCCAAGGGCTTGTGGAGTCATTAAATGGCCAAGATGATGAGATGAAGTTCATGAGGCAAATAGAGGAGTGGGTTTTCTTCATGGGACATAGTTCAGGGTGAGTAGAGCAGAGTGTGCCGTTTGTGACTGGTTCAGGATGAGGAGA
>CM021527.1:18935797-18970930 GCA_010994315.2 Pisaster ochraceus
TGTGCTGTTTGTGACTGGTTCAGGGTGAGGAGAGTAGAGTGTGCTGCTTGTGACCGAGTGCTGAATTTTTCCTGATATGTGGCCCTGTCAGAGTGATATTTGTTTCAGATGGGAGAGGGGACATCTTCAACTTATCAGTCGGAGTTAAAGGGGTGGTATGACATTGTCCTACCTCATCTTCTTGTTGTTAAGATGTGCATGATTTTGTCATAATCGCTTTTTAAGGAAGGTTCAGCACGTGTACTGTAGGCCTACATGATGTTGAAGCAATGTTAAGTATTATTATTTTCTTTCAATTAAGATGTGCTTATGAAGCTTCCACTGTTCTGCTCAATTTAAAGCGAATAAAAGATACATATTTTAATACATGCATTGCCAATTGGGTTGGATGTCAATGGAGAAGATTTATGACAGCATTGCTAATATAGTTGCTCATACTAGCACCATACTCCATGCGAATAGAGAAAATAAACTTTTTGGTAACATTAATGTTTAACAAGTAAATAAATCACATAATAGTAGAAGTTAATTGTCAACTTTACAAAAATTAATATCTAAACCATAAACATTCAACTCAATTTTGTAAAGATAATTCAGTGATACAACTGAACTTGTTTGAGGGTGTGCCCTTACACACGCCAACTTACGGGTATTTTTAACAATGGAACAATGCTATGTTATAGTGGTACCCCACAGAGGATTTCTTCAGAAAAGGGAATATTAAAGAACAATAGCAGGACCCCACATACCGGATCTGTGTGTGTGTGTGTGGTGGGGGGGGGGGGGGGGGGGGAATTCATGATAAATAAATAAACACATGTAAATAATAAACTGGAAGACACCCAGGTAATATATTTTTGCAATATCTCCTCCCACACCCTTCACATACTGTCATCACCTTTCAAGGCCGTTTTAACAAGATAAAACAACCGGGTCCTCTGCAGAAACGCTCTTACTTATCCAGCCAAGGCAGCACCATGTGTGCGTTCATTCATCCACTCATAAGAACCTCATTTCTTTCTGGGACTCCATCAGGATTAGGCTTGGGCTAGAATTCATTTTTTCTTTTCTCATAATCAGAATAATAATGTCTAGCCATTAACCTTGAACTTAGCCAAGCCATGCATTAAGAGAGAGTGAGAAAGCTCATTGATAAATAAGCTGCAATTTTCTCCCTGGCTCTCTCGCTCTTGACGGTCGACGATGATGAAATAATTTTTCCATCGTACCATGTAGGTGTGTAATGATGAAAGGAGCGAGGAATGACTCTTATGGGTCATGGTACGGAAAAGTGCAGTGTTTTTAATTGTCTACTGGATGGTTCTTGACATTCCATTGGGTTTTTTCATATACAGACTTCACAGTAAAGAGAATGGATGAGTGGTAAATATTTTTGCCTGTTTCTACCACAAGGCACTTTAGGTTGATACTAAACACAAAGCCCACTTCTCTTAAGAGCTTTTCGTCTGATACAGCCCATTACATCAATTTTCCATAATTCTATCCTAAGCTGTCTTCAGAATAAAAATTATGACCACCTTATAACAGGTACAGTTCATTTCAAACACTGATTGTTAAAGGAAATTGCATACTGTAAAAAAGTCTGTAGAGACTACTTGTTAGTGATTTATGAAAGGCATCTCCATAATACACTGCACATGGACCTTTTGAAAGGGTATAGAATGACAAGGCTTTGTCCCATTGGACCGATGAAATTCCACAAAAAATATTGTTCCGTCTCTCCCAACGTGACCCCTTCTTTTCACCAGGGGTCAGTCAGTGATGAATGCATTTGCATTCTCTGCGGCCTAGTGTACACGTACAAACTTGGGAGAGAAAGGCTGAGTGTAATATGTACAAACTTGGGAGGGAAAGATGATTGTTGTTTCAGTATAAAGAAGCACAGACTCCCCGATATTGAAGGCAGGTTAGGGAAACAGGGTGTATGTAAAGCCACTTGTGGCTTCTTGTATAAACACAATGGACAGATTGCACTTACCAATGTACATCATGAATTAATCAGACACTAGAGTTGGATATTTATCTGGGGTACTTGGTTTGCCAAGAAATACAACATACATTAAATTGAATGTGTTTAATACCATTATGTTAGGCATTAAGTTACTGTATTTGGAATGAACCTGAAAAAGTATGTTACTTTTAGTGATTATATTGACCACTTTATCTACCTGCAAAAAGTTTTTTTGGGGGGAGTTAAAAAATTTCACGGCTGTTAAAATTCTGGTTGTGGTTTGGGGCTCTTGACATGTATTGTACCGTTTTTTATGTATTTTAATAGCAAAGTGGTCTTTTTTGGTTAACATGACTGCCCAGAATAGATTGTGATCAGGAGACTAGAGATTGTGTAAAGAGAAGTTTACATCTACAAGTACATTTATAGAGACACACAGGAACGAGACCACAGTCCACAACATGATACATGTTTATTCTAATACCAGACATGGTCTTGTTCACTCTTCACAAGACGTCAGCATCCTCTTGACTGCCTCCACAGCTTGTCTCTTTCTCTTGACATCCTCCTCATCATCATCAACAGTGACATCTCTGTAGATGGTATCTTACCTTTGATTCAAGAGGGTCATTCCTGTATATCCAGGCCCATGGCACAACCTGGGATGTAAATGTATTCCTGGATACGAATAACTTAGAGTGTGCTTGATTTGTTGGTGATTCAAATGAGTACCCTATGTGTCATTTGGGTCAATATTTAGCCAACCCCTTGACAAGTTGCATTCAAATCAGTCATCCCAGAAACACACTTGGTGCCACATTAAATATCTATATGTCTAGTGAAGAAGGGTGTGTGTTCTGCATTCTACAGGTTTCCTTTTTTTTAACTGCAATTTTATGTTTCACAAGTTGGCTATGTTTGATTAAACAAATTTGTAAAATTGAGGTACGATTAAAAGCTTGAGTACGAATAATAAAAAAGATTAAATGAAGCCACTCCTGGGGAAAAAAATGCTTGAGTCAGATTCTCACTCCGCTCAGAAACAAAAACAAATACATACAATTTTTAAAAATAGATCAACTGAATAATAATAAAGAAGTTCAAATATAATTTTTTTTTTAAAGAGCAACGACAACCAAGAAAATAGATATTTAAAATCAATTAAAGTTTTATGAGAAATAAATAACAAACACAAAGAAACAAATATACACAACAATGAAAATAAGTGAATAAATAAATAAAACCGAAAAATCAAAATAGAATTGAAGAAAGAGGAATTAACATAGTTAGGAGAAAGACTCTTTTTCCGTAATGGTTGATGGTGGGCTCATAACACTTGTTCTCATGCCCAATATGTCACGACTGATGGTCCAGAATTGTCAGCGATTTATTGTTGGTCTCCCTACATGTGCATGCTGCTGTCAACAGGAAAAGAACTCAATCACATTTTCTGCTCTTTCTGCATTAAATTTGGTGGCTTTTCATTCGCCCTTTATTTCTGTGCGGTCGTGGCAGTCATGTCCGCATGAAATCTGTTATTAAGGAGCCATACTCAACGGGAGAACAGGTAAGAAATGGTTCTACGCTTCAGAGGTATTTAGAAATGAGAGAATAAGCACTGATGGGAAGAAACTAATACATCTGGGCTGGTTTTTGAATACATGTCGCTTGGTGGTCAGTCAGAAAGAAAGAGGTATTGATTTGACCAATAAGTACCTTGGCAAGGATTGAACCGCAGCAAAAATATCAAACACAAGAATAAGTGGCTTCTTAAGGCCTCCTCTCTGATTGTACAGATTGTTTAACCCATCACCTCTCTCCACCATGTCCTATTTACCTACATAGTCTTGGTTTTGTTAAAAGGTTTCACAACAATCTCATTATTTCTTGATGAAGGATTGAATTTCAAGCTTATTGTGGTTGCAGAAAACATAACAAATGACATTTTTCATCCAAGAAGTTTTTGTTCTTATAAAGAAAGAAAGAGTACCAGTGGTAACAACGTTTATGAAAATGCCACATACAAATTAATACAGTACACAAATTACCTCACAAGGCAGACATGTTTTTAAGTGCCGTTTCAGTCATCAGAAGGACATTTCAAGCAACGTCTTTTTATTCAGGCTGATGGGTGAGGTTTTTAGTACTTTCTTTTTATTTTTGATAATAGTTTTCTAGAAAAGGCTGTACCTAGACTTGAATTTTGTGAGCAAGTAGGTACAGGTTTGCACCTTTTGGTATGCTATGTTCATGGAAGTGGAGGTGTGTGGTTTGAATCTGTCCATGTGGTCAAATACCTCATGTGATCCTTATTCTTCATGCTGAGATGAGTCACAACTTTTACATGTTTACTTTGAGGGATTGGTCACCATGGTGACTGCAGATGGTCAGGTTATAAACTGAATAGAGAAGAGTTCAAGCCACTCATATCGTTTGATTGGTGCTAAAATTCCCAATGAGCAGGACACATCTGTGGATACAGCTTGAACTTGAAGGGGGCCAGGAGTGTGACGTAGTCTTGATGATAACAGGTTTATATGTGTATGTAATCAACTTGTAAATTCAATTGAATGTACAGCTTTATATTGACATCAGAATCACTTGATAAAGTACATGCAGCTTGGTCAACACATGCACTCTTTGACAAAGAACATGCCCCCCCCCCTATTTGAGAGAGACAGACTTCTTAAGGCTCAAGGTTCATGTACATGTATGGTAAACATGTAAATGAACAACTAACCTTTCAGAGTTGTCATCTTATTTTGGAAATAGGCTTTACTCGCCTGTTCATCACTTTCTTAGAGAATTAGCTGAGACTGTTCAGTGTTCATTTATGATGAAATGTTCCAGAGAAATTTAGTTTGAACTGCTGCTCATCATGGAGAGGAAGGAACTGATATGGTGAAACACATTTTCGTTTTGAGAAAGATACAAATTAAAATGCATTTGCACCATTGTTCATGCTTGAAACAAGATCATGGTTGTGTTTCATTGAGTAACATGTAATTGTATTCCAGAATCAGCAGCTTTGCCAGCATTACCAATCAAGTTCCCTGTCTGTTTTTGTTCAAAGTTCAAATTCCAAGCTGCTTTACATATTTTGACAGTATGAGGAGAGAGAGAAAAAAAGAAGAAAACCAACAAAGTAAAAAGAAAGAAAACGCACTCCAGCTTTTTAAAAGCTGTTGGATTATTCACCGAACTCATCCCACTTTGCCACTAATTTGTAAACCGATCATCAAAAGAGCACTCGTCATCCCTCTGAAGGAGTTGCAATCGAATCCCTTACCTTCGCTGTGACTCACACCTCGGCAAATATCTCCATCCAAAAACCAATTTTCTGAGGTTCTGGAAAATGCCGAGGTAAGAGTTCTGGGTTTTGCCTCTCTGTTATTTTTATTATTATTATTATTTTTATTATTATTATTTTTTTTGGGGGGAGGGGATGGGTGGTGGGGGTTTGTGTTTGTTTGGACAGCAAGAATTTGGTGGGATTATTGGCGGATAGAATGTGACAAATGTATCACCTGCATATGGCGTGTTATAGATTTTGATCACTGGCCGTTTTACACAAAGTTATTTATATATATGTGAAGTGGAGAAACAGTAATTTGTGGGAATGTCTTTGCACAAGATATTAAAATGAATGAGGTGGAATGCTTTTGAACACTAGGCTAGGTGTTATGGATGATGCGACAGTATTTACATTAATGTGATGATTCATTGGCTGTTATTGGTTTTAAGAGCAGTGCAATTGCACTTTCACTTAGGATAATATTATGCTTACAATCAACAGCTACAAGTACATGTAAATTTTGTTATTTACATTGAATTAAAGCTGATACTGAAATGGGCATTAATCTTACTAGATGAATGTATAATGATTGTTATACATGTGGTAAAATTTTGAATTTATATGTAAATAAGGTCACGTTACAACATAACACTAAATTTTGCCAAATTCATCTGCTGCCCTGTTGATATGAATTTCAGCACAGAATGCCTTATTTGTTAAATGAAGTTAGTAATTTTTGTTACCCAAAGGGCCTGTTAGGTTCCAATTTGACAAAATCTGAGGGAAATTAATGAGATGACTCTTTGATCTCAAGTCATTGCGTACCTAGACTCTTTTTCCTCCTGAATCCGTTTCACAACTTCATCCCCCCCCCCCACCCCTCAAAAATATCCTAGAGGATTATTCCTGCGGGGCATGTTGGCCAAATCTAATTTTTACCCAATCATCCAGGAATCAGTTTGGCAGAGATTTTTTCCTGTTCTCTATTCGTTCTTCACCAATAGTGTCGTCTGCACAGATTGCGTTAATTACACCCGTACGGCAACTTGATTGAATTGACCTGAATTCCTCCTGGCATTCTGGACATTTTGGACAGTTGGAAAAGAAATTGGTCCTTCATTTGATAGTCATTCCCTGGTGTTGCAACACATCCTTTCTGCAGGCTGGTTTCTCCCTTTCCATCATTCCTGCTACTATTTGTTTTCATCTCTGAACAGTCAGAAGCTGTAGATTAAAGAAAAAGAAAAAGTGGGGGCCGGGCTTGATTGTGTTCCTAGATTACATTCTCCCATAAGGACGATAATTTGTATGTAATATCATTAAATCTGTTTTTCAGGCTGCGTTTTCTTTCTTATGTTGGCTGTAATCAGTTGATCTTTACCACTAATAACTTCTCCCTTTCCTGCAAGTTTCTTTCCAGATATTAGACTCAAATCACCCCTAAGGGTTTGCTCAGTGTACGTCTTTTTTACTCTGGCCTTTTTGCTGTACTATACAGGCACTTTTGCAAGGGTTGATCTTTATTTGGTACTTCTGATACAAATATTTATGATCATTCTGTTTGGGAACCTTTTTAAGAAAAAAGGTTACATTGTCACATTTCGTTTAAAATCATTAAATTAGTGAATGAACCTGTTTCAAAAAGAATAAGACAAATTTTAGGACAATTTTTTTTTAGTGTCAATTTTCAAACATAAACTTGTGTACATTATTTTCACTGTTCATTATATCTACATTTAACTCAAAAGGTTAAAATTGCTGTCAGCGACATTCTTGTAATAGTTCCCTGTGTGCAACCACAATCATAAATGCTGATTCTTACTCTACAAAGGGGGCTCAGAGCCCTCTTTCCTATTCCACCCTCAGCTTGATTAACACTGATTGGAAATGACAACAACCAAATATAGACCATACCCTAATAATGGCCTGTTGAAATCAAACTTGAACCTTATCAGTACTCAATTTTATTCTTCACACACACCTCTATGTAGGACTGCAGTTTACCTTAATGTTAGACGCAGTATCAAAGATTTCTATTTACAGCCAAAAATCCAGACCTGCTTTATGTATGTTACATTTGTTACATTTGATTGCTATTTATTTTCATACCTGTCCCGCTCGCCTGTCAAAGGGCAGCCGTTTTCTGGGGAGCGGCAACTGCAAATGCAAGAAAAATAGTATCGATTTAGGCTTATTCAGGCCAAATCAAATAACGCTAATGCGCAATTCATGTCCGGAAAAGTAGAACAACACTTTGAGGGCCATAGTCTTGTGAGGCAGTTGTGGTGTTGTATCAATAAAGGGTAGGCTTGTACAATAAACATGAAGGTAGGAAGATGGCTTGTTTGGACTTGGAATACACTCAGGCATTGATTGCTTGCAGAGAGACTCATTATCTACAGGCTAAATGGGATCCATTCATCCAGATTCTTGCAAGCCACATTTTAATTCTGTCCAACAATTTGTTAATGAATTGAATTATGAAATGGGTTTATTTTACATGCTAGAAAATGCCTTGAAACGTTGAAAGGTTATTTTGGGCACAAAAATGGGAACAATTAGGATTACCAACATTTCCTGGTTGTCATTGAATTTTTAAGTTCACAAAGCGTAATACATTGGATTTGTTGAATACAGATTTCATGACAAATTCATTGCACTTTATAAATCAGGAGGAAGAGCGCAAACAATTTCTTTTTAAAACAGTTATTTTAAAATATTTTAAATTAATGGTTAAATATCTGTGAACTATTCTCATGAATATTCAAAAAATTCTTCTCCGAAACAGGCAATCAAAAAATCTCTTGGAATATCCAGGTTGATTTTTGTCATAAGACTCAATTGCCACTTACTCAGTGGTTATGGGGGGTCATGGAAACCCATTAGAGTGTACATGGAAATTATTGAAGTCATGTCTTGCTCTGTTAAAGTCATTGAAATTGGAAAAAATGTGTCAAGCTATTTACAAGTCAAGGATTTGGGTATTTGAAACACCGCTAGGGTTTGTTCAATTTATTTATGGGGTCAAGCAACACAAATTATTGGATGACCTGCACAAATGTAAAGGTGTTAAAGAGAAATGTCTTGAGTTTGGGGTTGTTTTTTTTCCTCCTGTATGGAATGTTTTCAATTATGCTGATCAACCTGCTGTACAATGTGGTGTGGTTCACCATGTAGACTCGTTAGTTTATTGGAAGGAATTGCCTTGGTGGAAGTCGCACAAGGTTCAAACTCTCACATTAACTCAAATGTGCACAGACCAAGCTCTGGTGCTTAAATTTATTGTACAGGCAAAAGGACTTCACTTAATGTTTTCCAAATGTATACGGTAACTCATACGTTACTCATCTAGTCCATTTTCCCAGTCTACGTCTGAAATAATGTTTTTGGCTACAATTGTTGATTCACCAGGTCTGCCTTTGCTACAAGCAACTTTGGTGTTGTAGGGATCAGCGGTGGCCATTGCTACATTATACATTGTAGAATGTCTATTTTAGACACCGCTGTACAATGTACCCTCATTATAGCCAGCCAAAGTATGACCCTCCGATTTGACCCAGCAAGTAAAGAAGCCTGGTCTTTGACCTCAAGTGTAATAAAAACAGTTCCTCATGAAGAAAACAATAAACACTACCCAGTCAGTAAATGATGATGATGATTTATTGTCCTGTGTTGAGCCAATGGCATCCTCAGTAAACCATGACTGCTATAAAGCAAGGTCTCTTACTTCTTCTACATGCAGATTTATCATTGGCAAACTTGCATGCAAGTGCAAGTCATGTTCAAATTGATAGCTTGGCTTTTAGCAACAGCTACATGTAAATTAGTGATAGTACCTATTACTTACAGTGACTTGAAGGCTAACATTTTGTGGAGTTGGGGATTATTTGATATGCCACATTCTCAAGAGAACTCCACATATTTACTGAAATGCTCATTCATGCACTGTCTATGGATCATGAGACATTGATCTGTAATTGTCAATGTTGTATTAAATACTTACAGGTTTAACAGTAACTAATATACATGTATTATGTCAGAATGAAAAAGTAGTTCAAGATATTTTTTTTTTCAGGAAAAATCCCTGTTCATTCTACACTTAAGTAACTTTTGAGTTGATGATTAACTAAGATTTACAGGCTTCATTAGCATTGGAGTGGCCCTAGCACTGACCTCCTTGTCACATACCATTCTAGCTAGCCAGACAAACATCCAATTACCCCTACATTGATTGACCAGCTGTCCTGGTGATAAGACCCTAGTTAGAATATCCTGGTATGTGGCCTATTAACACCTAAGACCACTATTACACCAGACAGATGGTAACCTCATGAGGTTACACAAATCCCTTTTTTCACCAGAAAGTGAGCTGTTCAGTAATAACATCTTATTTTCAATGGAACTTAGATTGAACTATATCATTTGGGACAGGTTTAATCAAGAATAACTTCACAACACAGAGAATCTAGCATCCACTAAAGTCAAGATCAACTTCAAGTTGAAGCAGTGCTAAAATCCAAGTGACTTTCACTGCTGCATCAATCATGTGACATCAGGGCTCCAATTTGGGGAAACAATCCACAAGACTGCAGGGCTTGTAACTCAAAACTTTTACTGGACCAGGAAATTTGTTACAAGACCGGAATCAAAATAAAAAGAAAACTATCTACACAGTTTCACATTTGAGCTGTTTATGGAACAAACATTAACTTACGAAAAGAATTATCTCATTTTTCTTATGGATATTACTTCAATACTCAAGGAATTGAAAGATATTTGTACTTTTCATTTTAAATAAAAAATGCAGTGAGGTGTTATAGGTAAAAAAGCACAAGACTGCTGGACTTGTACGGTTGTAAGTTTACTGGCCCGACGCTAAAATCACTGACCTCTGGCCTGGGGTCCAGTAGTAATTTCGAGCCCTGGACATCAATATGATGTCATTTTCAGAGTGACAAAAATGGGCCTTTATATGAAGTATGAACCCAGAACAAGTGTTTTTAGATTGGTAAACCCCTTTTCCTGTTTACAAGGTTACATTCATAACTGTATTATGGTCTTAGTATTTTTAATTTACATCTATTTATGGCAACCATCTCATGTAGGGTTGTTTAATTCTTGGTGTTACATTTCAATAAAGCCATGTTCACTCAAAATAAAAGAAGGGAAAAAAAGAGGGGGAAAAAGGCTTCCACTTAATTAAACGTCCTTCGGCCTCTCTCCTTCCATCCCACTTTCCAAAACCATTCCTCAATTACTGTGTAGCTCACATGTATGCCGCCACTTAAAAACCTCCCAACAAAGTCAAAGACATAATTCCAAGGGTATCACATATCCTATAAATCAATAAGGCCAATGGTGTGGAATCGTTTGCAATATTATGGTTGGTTGGGGGTAGGGATAGCTGGTATGAAGTGGAAAAACTCTTATTATATAGTAGCAGTGATAATGAGTCCCCACAACTACAGTTAAATGTTATAAGGCAGTTAGTTCCATTATCAGTGAGTCACGCTTTTCAGGAACCGCTCACAATAAAAAAAGTGCATCTTTTGGGAGCCTTTTAAGCATTCAAGTGTGTGTGAATATCTGCATGTTGAACACATCACAAGGTTGAATGGTCGTAATAAATATTGTTGTAAAATTATTGCATTAATCACCCAGTGGAGAATTAGAAGAGAATTACATTCAGATGCTGGTTCATGGTGCAAACAGGAGACTCAGTTTTGGACTCAGATGTTTGCTGTATTATTGCATCAGCCTGCATATTCCAAGCAGTGTCATTTATTGGCAAGTCTTATTCAACCAAAGAGAGTTGAAAATGTTACTCTCTCATCAACATTTATTCCAAATTAATATATTTCTGTAAACTACTTGTTGAGAAATCTTACATGTGTACCAATCCATTTAAATTCCTGTCAGGTCAGCATATGTTCCAAGAGGTCTGAAAAACAATAAGCACAAAATGGAGGAAATCATTGCAAGTGTGTTCAGGTCTTGCAGGATCAAACCATGAGATCATTGTTGCACTCCATCAGAGAGTACATTCATCACGTCTTGAATGTCTCAGGCTTCAGCCATTCATAAAGTATTGTAATTGATGAAGTAATCAGAAACGACTGATATTTTCAAATATGACAAGATTTTTTCCCTTCAGGTTTCTGCTGAAGCAATTCAGTTTAAGTCAGCTGGCCTAATTGAAATTGCCATCACACTTATTATTACCTTTCAGCTGTTTAGAAAAATTCTGTCTCTCTTTCAGGCCTGTTTTGTGGTTTGATCAAAGTCCATTTCAAAGGATTTCTACCCAAAGAAAAAATTCATTACCATTAATATGTTGGCAGGTCTGTGAGCACTGACATGCAACCATGTAAGTACATTGCACATTTAATTTCACCTCAAACCAAGCTGCAGACATTCATGTGTACAGAGTGTAGTGTTTCATCATGTATAGGGTGAACAAATTACTTTTAATGAAAAATGAAACGTTCTGTTCTTGAACTATTTTGAGTCACTTGTTTATAAGGTTCATTGTTTGGACATGGAAAACAGTGTACATGTAGAATATTTTCCTGAAATTTAGGGACATTTAAGAAAATACATGTTACAGTGTCAATGCCGTGAATCTGTTGTAACATACTGTGTAAGTGCATTGAGGGATGTAGCATCACCGTTGTGGCACTAGATGTTGATTATCAAATCGATCTTACAAGAGTGTACACTGTACATAGAAAGCCCCCTGGACAGCTTTTTGGATGCTTAACTACTTGAGGAGACAAGACATTCTTAAAGCTAAAATACAGAAGGGGTAAAATTCCTGCCATGGATAAAGAAAAAACAAAGCCTGAAAATACCTACTGGCTAATTTTGAATGCTCTGGCAAGGGCAATTGCTATGTCATTGGAACCTTTTAGTTCCCATCAGCTTTCCCCTGCAGTAGGTAAACTTACAACCACTCCATCAGGTCCTGGATTGTTGGGAAAAATTTGCAATTCCAACTGACTGAGGAGAAACAGTGAAGATGAGGGGGAGATGAGGGGAGAAAAGTCTTGTGCCGAAAGCTATTAAAATGACAGGCAAGAAGGACGAGGGTGGGATTTATAAAGCACCCTGAAGCAAGCGTAATTGTCTCAGGGAAAAATGATCGCTCAAAATCAACACCTTTTGCCTTGACGGTTTGGCTGGCACTTATGGTTTTATCACCCGTCCCTCATCTTGGCTCATTCCTTGTATCATTGGTGGGCATCTTTCAGACATGTTGATATCACACCTCCCATTTTGCTCTCCCTCAACTCCCTTGATCTCAAGCTTCTTACCAATCCACAGACATCTTCTTTTTAGCCTGGTTGCTGTATGTAAAGAGACGGAGTTCTTGGTCCTGTGGAAATATTCCTGTCATATTATATAAAAAAATTCCCGCAAAACATTCAAAATATTTGTGCGGAGTCTCTAAAAACTGTATGCAATTTTAAAACATTTTAAAACATGTTTTATTTTGTTAAGGTGGCCAACTTCATTTCCAGGATTTTGGTTCTTAGCGGTGAGGACAGGAGAAAATCTTGTTGACAGAATGAAGAAATATATTCTTTCTTTGGAAAATATTGTTTTCTCTGAGAAGTCAACTGAAGTCAAGAGTTTCAATAAACTGACAAGGGAATCATAAAACTTAATAGCATCTGAAATGCCTTGATTTATGGAAATTTTATTGAATGTTTACAGTCTTAAAGTGCCAGACATATGGTATTAAACTGTCTTAATTTAAGATACTTTAACAATTTAAGATACTTAAATGCAAAGATGGATGGAACAGCTGCAGTTAAGTGTCTCACAGGAATTTCCGATGCTGTATTCTTGCAGCATTCTGTGCACAACAAGTACATTTTACATGCATGAATATAAATAGACACATGCACACATTGTACTACGTGCACACACACGGTTTCATTTTCTACCATGAACACAAATTCAACAGACATAAATAATGTATACGTTCTGAAAGCACAAAAGTGTTTGTAAGCAAAGTGGGGAGGGGGGATGGTTCTGATCAGAAAAATTGAACTGGTAGTTAGAAGGAAAAAAAGCTGTATTTTCCTTGAAAGCCATGCCATTGCATAGGATTATAAAAGACATACATGAAAGCATGTAAATATTCACTTACATTAGCAAAGCAAGACTTTCTCAGGATTGGGGCAAGACATTTCCTCCTCTCATCATTTGAATTTATAATAGTTTGTGACACACAAGTAGGCTAACATATGTACATTAGATATACACGTACAAGATTTATATTTCTACAATTACAATGGCTCTACATGCCTTTAGGTTATGCATACATGCACGTACAGTCACATATGTACTTGACTGCAAGTTTGCAAACATTCTGTATCTTTCTAACACATTTCAAGAACAACATAAAGGAGAAAATGGATGAGCTTATTAAACCTAGGGTTGTAATTCCAACGATGGGCAGTCAGAGACATCTTTCCAGATAGATTCATGACTACTATTTACACTGTGTGTCATCGCTAGGATTGATGGTATCCTGGGTGCGTGGGGTCGCTGTGTCATCATATGCTACCTTTGAGAAAAAGTTCTCTGTGTTAATAAATAACAGGGTCTACTTGGAAACATGGACAGGAATAGATATTGTCATGAGTTATGAGCAATATTGTACCGTTAACTCCGTATAATAATTTTGGGAGTTAAAAGGCCATATCTGAATTGCTGAGGGTGTTGCTATGGATGTCATATACTTTAAGAACTGATGATGCAGCTGTAGCTGTAGCTATTCCTGTAACCGCTAATTTGGACAGGTCTCACCCTGGATTTTGCTTAGAACTACATGCAGGCCTGGAATTACACGGAGGCCATGGAGACCATGGCCTCCATGGCCCTGGTCTTGGCCTTGGTGCCCTTTCAGATTCTTCCCATAGACATTAAAATTTTCCAACAGAAGTGCCCTTTCCAAAATGAAAATGGCCTTGCCCTCTCAACGATGAAATTCCAGGCCTGTACATGTATACATTGGAAATGTACTACACCAACATTTACATGTACTTAACATAAATACAGATCATTGGAGACATAGTGCTACAGCAAAATCAATGAGTTTTTCCAGCTATTCCAAACTATTGCATCATGGTATAACCATAGAGTTACACTATAACTGATCTTTCTATTCTATATTTCCACAAAGCAACTTCAAAGATCTGCTTAACATACAAATTTGTTGATCCATTCAGCATTCACCAGCCGCGATCTTTGGCTGATCCCCGTTTAATGTTTTCATCATAGCATAACATGTAAAGTACCATTTTCTGTTTAGCAAACTGTCTGAAACTTGACGATGTTGTTACCTTCCCTTTAAGCTTGGCAAACAGTTTTATTTTTCACCTGTGCTTTATAATCCACTTTGCCCACACTACAAGAAAAAAATACCAGTATCAATTTCACAATGATCAAAAGGATAATCCCAGATTAACATTATATGAACCAAGTGAGGCCAAGTGAGGGGTGATCAATTCATATTTATTTTTGTCCAGAGCCTTTTTTATTTTTATGGTATGATTTCAGGTATCCATTCATGGATTTCTTTGGTAAATATTATTTTTGAAATGTGTTATAGGAAGTTATGGGGAACTGCACGATACCATAAAGGCACAGAGCTTGTCCAATGACAGCCATAGTGTGAGGTTGGACATCTTTTATTTCATGTATAATCAGGCGTTGTTGGTTTAAAAATAACTTGAGAAAAAACCCTGTTTAAATTGTTATGCTGGAAAAAACTCAAAATTTCCTTATCATGTTTTGCTTTTACCAAGATAACCATCATTGAAATATAGTGTATCATTCCTTCACACACTTCAAATTAATTCAATTGTATTTTATCTCTTTTCTCTGTTAAGGTCCAAACTGTGAATTTGACTTCAGTGAAGGACGATGCACAGACAATCTCTGTAAGAACGGAGGGTCTTGTCGTAACTTCCTGCTGGGTGGGTTTGAATGCGTCTGTGCTGGACCAGAGTTTGATGGACCCCTTTGTGAGATTCGAACGCGGAACTTCCCCGAAAGCTCCTTCCTGATGTTCCGGTCATTAAATAGACAAATCCGGTTTCAGATGTCATTAAGGTAAAAATGAAGAAATAAGAGTGTTAACCAAAAGAACTGAAAGGCAAAGGCTCAAGCAGTGTCTTGTCTCCATTGCTGGTTTTGCAGGAACAGTTTTAGATTGCGCGCTAGAAATACAGGATAGCTCCACGCCATGCCTTTTATGGCTCAGCGAACTCTAAGTATGCTTTTCAAAGTCAAGTTACTCCGAGAACTTGGGGGACATAAAAAGAAAAGACAATTTTTTCCATAAATTAATAAC
The DNA here is from genome assembly GCA_010994315.2 of Pisaster ochraceus. NCBI lineage: Eukaryota > Metazoa > Echinodermata > Asteroidea > Forcipulatida > Asteriidae > Pisaster > Pisaster ochraceus. The sequence continues at coordinate 18,951,431 of CM021527.1, forward strand.
TATCTTATCAATTGACTGGGTATTCCAAGTCAGTTGGTTACACTAATGAAAATGATGGTTCTTTAAAAATAATTTGAGCAAGATTCCCATCAGGAGAACTATTTGAAGAAAGATTTCTTTTGAGACTGAAAGTTGCCATCTACTTCTGAGTTTGACATTGAACTGGGAGGAATTTACATGAAAACAACTGGGAAACAAGTTGTAACTTCCCTTGAACTTTGTAAATTTGGGACACCAATAAAAAGGGTAACAATCCTTTCTTGTACAGAAAACAGGTTTAGACACTTAACTCATGTTTTGAAATTTCTTTAATTTTTCTTTGCAGTTTTGCCACCAAGGTGGATAACGGCCTTCTCTTCTACAACGGCCGCTACAACCAGAAGCATGATTTCATCGCTCTGGAAATAGTCAATGGGCAGGTCCGCTTCCTGTTCTCGGCCGGTGAGGTTACAAGCGTCGTGACCGCATCCATCCTTGGTGGCGTTAGCAACGGTGAATGGCATAAGGTGTTGGTGAACTACCATGAAAGGGTGAGTCTTTGTGTTGGTCTGTCTGTCTGCCTGTCTATGTGTGGAACACTCTTGATCCGTCAGCCAAATCGTCACTGTTTTCACGAAGAGGCAATTTTGCCCCTGCAGCCAAACTTTCATGTTTGGAGAAAATTGCTTTGAAGTTAAACTGTTTTTGAAATCATAGCTTCAGACACTGTTTGCCATTTAAACGCTGAAATTTTTCCAAGCATGAAAGTGGATATACTAAACCATGCAAATATAGTGTTATTTTAATCATAGTAAGTTTAATTAATGAGTAATTAACTGCTTAACACAAGTTTCTCTTCATGAAAACTGCGCGAACGTGGTCTGTGTGTAGTGCGTCGTGTACAAACCAATGTATAAACGACAAGTGAAAACTAAAATTTATCTAGTAAGGTCACACATACCATAAAAACTCTTCTTAAAAGCTCAAAACGCAGAGTTGTCGTTTTTGGCACTGTGCCAGCACTATATGGCTGTTCATGAAATTAGTGTAATTAGAAAAATATAACGATTTAGCACTTGAAATTTGAGGAAAATGTTGATGTCTCTAATAAGATCCAAAATGTGTAAAAACATTGATTTGCCAAAATGTGTGATTTAAAAAAAAATTGCCAATTCGTGAAAACAGTGACGAAATGTCTGACCTGCATGCCTCTATGTAGACTCGCCATTTCACTGATAAGGTTGCCAAGTTTCTGAGCATTGCCCAAAGTAATGACCTTGTATTAAAAGAATAAAAAGGCCTGGTATATGGTGCTTCCCTGAACATTAATGAATCAAAGATAATAAATAGACCAAGCAAGAAAATCCATGGCTGTTCATTTAATCAAATCTTGCTCCAAGCGATGAAGAAGTTTTACTAATGTTTACTGATTTGTGAAGGCCTGGAATTAAATGGAGGCCATATTGCCCATGTCTTGGCCTCGGTGCCTAGTCAAAAGTCTTAAGTCAAAAGTTTCCCATAGACATAGATTTTGCAATGGAAGTACACATCGCAACATGAAAATGGCCTTGCCCTCCCATAGATGTAAAATTCCAGGACTGTTTTGCCTGTTTTTTAAGCACTGACTGAACTTAAATACATGTTGCACCTGTGCTTTTTAGGACTAGTGTATTTGTCATTAACACGAACACCATAAAGTTGTTACATGTGCCGCACCTTCTCTTTCAATAACAATACTGAGTCACATTCAAACCGGAACAAGATTGGCAAGCCTACTCAATATGGCAAAAATGTACCCTTGGTTTTTTTTCTGATGAGGGTTTTTGTATACCCTCTTAAAAAGGTATGGAAGTTTATTTGCCATGGTCTGTTGGCTCTGGGTTTAAGCAGACATTGCTGTTGTGCATCAATAATTATGAGCCGCAGCATTTTTTATTAACTGTTTGTCTGTATGTCTGTCTGGGTTGAAAAAGACAATGGTCCAAAAATATAATTTTTCTCTTTTGCATGTGATAAAAAGAAACCCTGTTTCCCATGAAAAAGCAAAGAGGAATACTAAAGTAGAATCAGTAACAATGTTTGAATAAACAGAGCCACAAAGCAACAAAAGCAAAGAAAGGAAGAAATCCTAGTTACAAATTGACAAAAGGGAAAGGAAATACCAGAGTGCCAACAAAGCAAATAACAAGACTGATGATAAAAATAAATGAATAAACGAATAAAACTGGCTGGCTTTTTCACTCAGGTTTCAATTATATTAATCTTCCAATGTTACTTTGGATTTTCTTTCTTTTTCTTAATGAACACAAAAAAGACATCAGAATCGTCTGATAGAATGTCTTCTGCATGCATATCTCATTCAAAAACTCTTACTAAACATGGTCTTCTAAGTACTATTTTCTCTGATACATGTATAGACTGATACTATTCATGTACATGTACATGTGTACAATGCTAGAGTATGATGAAAGGGTAATTTCTCAGAATTCACAGCAAACAAAAATGTAGGAATTTGGCCTCAAGCTAGCAGTATATTTAGAGGCAAATTTACCGCACGAATGTAATTATTGCACCAATGTGTTTTTTTCCCAACTTGATAAAAGCACAGCTGAACAAATTACCAAAGTAAACTCAGTGGAGGAAAAATTTCAAAGTTTTCTCAGACAGGCATCACGCCTCAGGGGCTAGACCAACATTTTTTATAAAAAGGAGTTTCATTAAGTTTATATATAGGAACATTGTTTACTGAGTAAAACAGTGGCTGAAGAGGGCGATTCATTTGGACCAGTCCAAATCTACAAGTCTCTGCAAGTGTCTCTTTGTCATTCAAATGCACTGTTCCATTTTGCACAATTTGATAAAAACTAACCTGCTTGTACACATGGTTATGATAGCCCTTTTTTGAACATTACAAGATCTTGAACTTGAGCACTACATGCACAGTTTATGAACATTATTTGTATGCTGGTTGTTAGACCCACTCCTGTGCTAATCTCCAGCGCAGTGTTATTCTTTGCATCGGGGCTGAATGTTCAATATTTGCTATGCACTCATTGTCCGCTGTTCTGAGTATTTACCAAAGGTCAAATTTCATGCATGTACACTTCCCTCCTCAATGCTTTACATATTCTCTGCATTCATAAGTGTCTGGTTTAAATGTAACTTGAACTCAGACAGGAAACAAGTTTTAATTAACAAAAGCTGTGGCGCACTCCCAAAAACTTATAAAGTACTGTGAAAGACAAATTGAAAGATTTGTAAAGTTGTGTATCCATTGGTTTGGAACAACTGGAAAATAAACTTTGTGTTACTTTTTATTTTTTTGTTTGTGTTTTTAGGGTACTATGTTGGATTTCTGAACTTGAAGTATGTTCAATGCTGCTTGTATACTGCTTTGTCCCAGGTTCAAATTCTAAACACAAAGTAGATAGCTGACCAACTTGAACTTCTTCAGGGACAAAGATTTCATGTACCTAACTCAACATTCTTGATCAAATCACCCTGACCACAGTTGCCCTTTAAGTACATGTATTTCCAAGTACAAACTCTCAACCACAGTTTGAATTAGAAACTCTTCCCCTCTCTCCTCCAGACAAAGAGTCAATAAACATCCCATGCACCACCAGGGGTTCTCTATTGTGTGAAATTCAAAACCAGAATTCAAGGATTAACCTTCACATTTTCAATGAACAGTTGGCATAAAAGAGTAAAATAAGGAAGAATGAAAGATATCCCGCCATCTCAGTAGTAGCCATCAATGATTTCTTGCCCATGGCTGATTGGATATCGAGCCATGAACGTGACTTTTTGGCAGTCCATTTTGGCTGTGCTATGTTCTAGCATGGTTTCTCCAGGCCTTCAGGTGTGTAATACCAAACTGTTATCATCCATGGACATTGGCCACCTCACTTGGCATTTGTTGTTCATGCCTCTTTCCTTGTGTTTGGGCAGGTTGAGATGCTTCTTCTTTGGTCAACCATTGAAAGGAAACTTATAATGTGTGTTGTTGTTGATGGTATCAGCCTTGCCTAGTTAAGGTTTGGCATCAAAGTGCTTTCATGAACAATGTTTAGTACAGGTTAAAATTGTTTTCAAATATAATTTGATGCTGTTGCACTCTTTTGAATTGGAGTGAATTTTCCTAAATTGGATAATATTTCACCATTTCTCAGTTAAGATGCAAGGTGAATATTTTATAAGTTGGCTGTAGAATCCTTAGCTTGATGTAGGAAGAGCCAGCCATTTTCCCAGACACTGAACCTTGTTCAGAAGAAAACTACCTGAAGTTGCTGCACTGATCACTCAGGCCTGCCATATTCAGCAAATATGACAAAGATAGATTGTCTGGAGTAAAATAAAAAACCCAGCAGGATGCTGTGACAACTGACATAAAGCGCAGGAGACCTTTTGACTCATATTGTGTATCGAAGGTGTATGGACAATCATTCAAAACCTGGTAGAGTTGTTAGAGTCTGGAATGATGTAGATATTTTATGTCGTAACACAGGTATTCAATCAAATCAAATTTGGAGTGTGTGTGGGGGGGGGGGGCTGTAGGGAACACTAAAGGTGAAGTTCACAGGTGTGAGTGAAGCTGATAGAGAATGAGATGTATAGAATGTCTGATGTCTAGTGAAGTTTGGAAATTTGTATTGTTATGGGTTTGCTTAAGTGGTCAAACTTTTTGTCAATCCTTCTTAGTAGCTCTCTGGAAAAACAGTTTTGTTTCTTACCTTTTGAGGAAATTCTTTTGTAAAACACATCCATTTTAAAAATGAATTAAAGACAATGTACAATATTGGTAATTTTCAGGAACAAAATTTATTAGTTTCAATCTGAAAGTTCACAAGTATAGCCTATATTTTTCATGCCTGTACGAAACTCAAGAGCAACATTCTGTCTGAAATACTGTGAAAGTCATTGCTGTAATCAAAAGCACACATAGCACATAGGCCTACAGGAACATACACAAAATCAAAAAGTTTTGATAAAGTTTGTTGTATGTTGCCTGTATTAGAGGGCGGGAATGAGTTTACTCTTCAATGGTGAAGCATACCCTGAACAAGGAAACAAGTTGTGAGTGATTGTGGCAGCTGCAATACATGTTTGTCTCTGTGGTTAACAAAATAAGAACTCCAAATCAAAAAAGTTTTGGGTGTTTTTTTCTTTCTTATGGGATAGGATAGTAAAACCAGTAATAATTTACACGGCATAAAAACTTTGAATGTGCTGTAGTTGTAGAGTGCTGTTATTATAACTTCATCTGATGAAGAAATTCCGCTGTTGTAATTTCTATTGGACAGCAAGTTATCACTTCTGGAAGGTTAAACACAGCCTGATCTACACCAAGGCCCCAGTTTTGTAATCCCTTCATATTCAGTTATTGAACCAGTCAAGTTTATTATCTCAAGAAATGGGGTAAAATTAAAGATATTACCTGCAGGAGATTGTTTGAATTTCAAGCCAACCCCAGCAATCCCACTCTTGTTTGATATTGTGTAGTCCCCCGTGGGTTTGCCGATGTTTGCATGACACAGTTCCAAGGCTCGTACAGCAGTTGTTGTCGTTGCGCCCCCTTTCGTTGCGCCCCTAAAGAAATTAAACAGCCAATAGTGCCTGTGACCATGTGAGGTGATTGCCCCTTCAAGATCCGCTATTCAAATAAACCCGAACAAAAAAGAAGAAATGCAAAAAAAGAGAAACGCTCTATTCAAGAATCGAACAATTCCCAGGGAAGAAGACACAGTATATTAGTAATCCTGGGCTCCCCCCATTTTAGTTTTTAGTTTTTAATACAAGAAATAGTCAATTTGCACTGGGTTGGGGAAAGGAAAAACACACACACACACAGACCCCCCAAAAAATCATTGAATTGAAAGCACCTGCGAGGGATTGTGTCGTTGAAACCTCCCCATTGAAAAGGGTATTGAGGAGGGTATCTCCCAGGAGGATAAAGGCAAACTTAGCGTTTGGGTTTTTCGTGGAGTGTGGATCGGGTTACTTTAGGTTTGAAAAGGGCTGAGTGAATAGTGAGCAGAGGGAGAGAGAGTGAGAGAGAGTGAGAGAGAGTGAGGAAATATGTCCACTCACCGGAGAGTTCACATCATGGTGAAGCTACCTAACCCTGCCATGCCATTAGGTTACACAGGTTGAGTTGATCTTCTGGATTCTATTCTCCTTAAAATTGTTACCTACTCTTTCCAAATGACCATGAAGTCAGAAGACATTGAATATGGCTTTTTTAAAGCCGGGCTCCAGATGCTTCAACATTTAGGAATATCTTGGGTATTGTCATTTAAGCATGTGCTTACAGCCCTGATGACACTGTTGTTGTCAATTTAATTTGTCTTTGTCTGGCAGAAATTTAGGTAGAAAATACTGAGAATAAGTTAACATGTTTTCAGGTGGGAACATTTGCATAAGGGTTGTAGACTTTATTTGTGTAAAAATTGACTGTGGTTTGTGCGATGTATCTCTACCTCCCACTTGAAGTAACCTAATGCATTTTGGGAAAATAATCAAAGAGAAAAATTGTCCGAGGTCACAATACCCACTCAGCATTCCATGAAGTCTTACAAGTGAGTCTCTTTGAATAGTAATTAGGGGTGATTTTCTCGCTGGCGCTGCATATTAGTTGGAAGTCCTCGTAGCCATGCTCAAATTATAGAGCAGGGTTTGGGCAGAGCCTTAATTTTAGCGGCACTTATGAATGCACCCCTCCCGTTGGCAATGTGTTGAAAAAATAAACAAGAGCTGAAAAACGCTGACTTAATAGTTAGGGCTTACAGAGTGCTAACAGTGTGCAATAAATACGATTAGCTGAAGTTCATTCTTCGCACTTTCTTTAGTGGTTACCAGGGAGTCTATCACATAAAATAACAAGTGTCTGTACCTAGAAGGTATCCAACAGGTGCACATGGAGAACAGTAAACTAAACATCTACCCCCTTTACTCTGCTGTGCTTTCCAAAATATGAGCACGTTTTCCACATTCATGATAGATACGAGAGAGGGATTGCTGTTTCCACAATGTTTAATAGCATACTGTGCTATGAATCAGTAAAAATGACCAATGTTGAAAAAGTTCCTGGTATATAACAAAATAAAGAACTGGATGCAGTTCTTTCATTTAATTCAACTTGAATTAATGCTTTTTGAAAGTTATAGGTTTAAAGAACAGACTGATTACCATTGTAAGTATTGTATGGGTAACAAATCTTTGTGTTCAGGGAATAAGACATGCGATAACTGACTCATGAATAAGGTCAAACGAGACTGGCAGTTTGTACAGATAAACTCATCCCCCCAAAAACCTTTGAAATATCATCCCTTTAATAGTTGTTCGGTTCTTGGAGTTGTGCATGGATAGTTATTTCTGCCCGCCTGCCATGAAGTGCATGACAAATCACATACAATGCTGTACTGGTGTGCAGATTGATGTACTCAAGCTTTCAGGTCTGTTGTGAAACTGCAGACAAGCGAAGCTTTTTGGTTTGGCAAGCTGCTCTTAAATAAACACCTAAATGTCAGTCTTTTTTTTCGTTTAGAGCTTGCATACACTGCATTCCTTGCCTGAACCCCCCCCCCAACCACCACCCCTTCAAACCAGAATGAGAAGAACATAGTGAGTTGAAAAAAAGAGAAGGGAGAGATGAAAAACAAGGTTTTTACTGCCCTTAGACAAATCTTGTAGCCAAGCAACCATTACCTTTTATGACTACAGCTGAAAAGCTGCAGTCCAAAGTTCAGGAGTGTACAGTGTTCATGTACATTCCTAGTGTACACTGGATGTGTACCAGAACCTGTCAAATACAGGCCAGAAAATAGCACTCCAGCTATTTTATTGCCAGTTGTCAATATTTGCCCAACTCAGGGAAACTATTTTCTATTTTGTCTGTTAACATTAACCAACGTGGTGCGTGTATGTTCATAAGTGTTTGGAGAGATTTACAAATTCTCTCTCTGTGAAATATTAACCCTCCTTCTGTAGAATTGTGAAACGTGACTCTAGTTGGTTATTAAGATTTGCAAGTATTTACAAATTCTGAGAATATTTCTAAATGGCCATCTATTTGGAATTTGGCTAAATATCAAATGATGTGAATAGTTGGAAAGTCAAATGTACAATGCATAATTCACAATGATCAAAGTTGCAAATGAACATTTTCTGTTCAATCTGAAAGTATGCTTTTTATCAACTTAATATCAGCATTGCCAAGTATGCTTAGTAAAATCTTCATCTGAAATACTTCCATGGTAAAGCAGGAACATTGTCCTTGCAAAGCCAGATCTCTCATAATTTTGATAAATAACAAATTGAAATAAGCACATCGTGAAATGCACACACAAACCTGAAAAGGCTAGTTGCTATTTTCCTCTCAGAATGGCATCACCTCATTTGATAATGTTCGGTTGGTTGCTTGACTGATGTGGGTTTGTTTAAAATTAGAGGAATTGAATTGAATGCACTCTTCCAAAAAACTAGCGTTCAAAATACATGTACAGTTTGGTCTAGATGGTATTTTCCCCTCCCCTTTTATAATTGTTACCCTGGGCATGCTGGGCAATGCTTGAGTTGAAGGTGGTCAGTGATGCATGTATGCTCAAGGTGTTCATCATGTATGTACTTCACATGGGTTAGTGGAATGTCTTTCTTTGGCCACTAGAGGGCAGGAGATACAAGTTTCTGGTGACAATGTGTTAAGCAAGCTGGGTATGTATCCACACATGCTACTGTAGTAGGCATATGGACAATATTCATGAACAGAATTCCAATGAAACCCATGCATCTTTTAGGGGTTTATTAAGTTATTTGAGGCTTTTGTTAGGTCTGTGCCCTTACTGTCAAACCTTTAAAAGGCAATAACCAACAGTTTTATGAAAAAGGTCATAAATAATAGAGACAGATTAATATAGGATTGATTCCATTGTGTCTGTTTGATTACTTAAATTAGTGTTTAGTACACCTTTAGTGAAGAAATTTGAAAGGCATTCAACTGTTTTCAGAATAAAAAGATATGCCAATCCGCTGAAAACAGTAAGAGTTTGATTTATTTGTTTTGTGACTTCATGTTTTGAAAACAGCAGAAATTTTTTTCAAAATGGTTTGTACATGTTTACTGCCTAAATAATTTTAAAAAAAAAGATTTCTTGAGTTCTGTGAAGAGCAAAACAAAAATATATTTTTTCGGGCAGAGAAACATTTATATATGTGGTCGTTACAATGTGTTTAACTATCTGTCATTCAAGTAACAACTTTGTGATGAAAATTAGCACATGTTTAGTGATAAGTGGGACAAGTTAGAGAAATAAACATGTTTTTTATTATTACTTATATTTCCCTCTTTCCAATGTTTGTGATTACTCACACCTCTTGAAGGAAAGAATAAATGTAACATTCTCTTTTGAAAAGCTTTACAATCACATGATTTATCCCTCTGATGTAGAACATGTTGCCACCATGCCAATTGAAAATAGCTGAAGCTGATTCCATAAACAACTGTCAGGTCACTGAAGGGCTTTGTACTTTCTCTTCTAATAAACGTCAGCCAGAATGGCTGCTGCTTATTCACTAGGAGAGAGAGTTACAGTAATAAAACCACTGCACTATTAGTTTCTGATCATTAATCACGTTCTACTACCATCGTATTCCTCATAATTGACCCTTACAGTCGGGGCATCCTGCGATTCTTTGTTTGTGTGAGCGAGTCAACAACAGCTAATTTGTATATTTGTAAAAGGCTTTTTTGTTAATGATGAATCATAGATGATACAGGTCAATGGTGATGAGACTCATGTTTTATTCTACGTAAAGTAGTACATGTAGATGAAATAAGCAAGTTAGGTGGATGTAGAATTCTGTAGTATGGTTGGAATGAGCAAGCTAGGAATCCAAACTAAAAGGTCAACCCAGCCATAATATGCTTAATGCATTAATTATTCAGTTCTGTCTAATGCATTAGTTCAGTTCTTAAAAAAACCCTGGTGGATCTCCAGATGCTAAACTCAAGCAGATCTTCCCATCCCACAAAGGTTCATATGCATGCTGCTTGGAAATGTATTGGAATGTTTCAATTTCTCAAGCACCAGCACATTTAAAAAAAATCTGCAACCTTACATTGAAGCTGTTTTCCTACTGAATTCAAAGTGCTATGAGTAGGATCTTAGTTGTGAAGATTGTAGAAGTTTTTCTTGGTTTTTAGGGAGAAGTAATTATTTGATAAGCTGAATGACTGAAAGTGGAAACAGTGGTGAAGTGTGAGTACAGACTCTATTTCATTCTCATCTAAGGATAAAACTAGTTTACAATGAACGACCCAATCTAGGGGCATTGTCCTCATTAATATATTCGTTCATTGAGGGTCAACCCTGCTTCTTATCACTATTGATGCATGAAACTAGGTCAAGTGTCTTCAACATTTTATTGTATTACTTTTTTACCAGTAACAGTTTATTTTGTGATGGAAGTGCCATAATCAGGACAAATGAGAGATAAAAAAGACCCCCCCCCCCGAAATAGAGGGTCATTCCAAAAACTACAAGGGATTTGAGATATAAATCACATTCAATTTAGGTTTATTATGGGATTTAAAAAAAACCTATATGTTTGATTGTGTGTCCTGGTGCCTTTTTAATTTGTATTTAAACTTTATCTCTTTTTTTTAAATTATTTTTTATTTTTTAAACAGTTTGTATAACTTTTGCCATAAAACCGAAACAGAGTTTTATTTAATAAATATAATTGTTATAGATATGTAGAATGTAAATCCTGGATGTTTGTGGTGGGATGAGGGAAGGCGGGGGTTGAGGAGGATGGGCGTGGCTGTACCTCCAAGGAGAGGGAGTTGGAAGGAGGATTCTGAATTCTCAGCTAGAGTAAAATGTTTCCTAATTGAGTAAGACAATTGATCTGGATCTTAGGGCATCTGGAGCATAGAATCAGCACTCGCTAGTCATTGGCCTCGTATTCACAAACCATTTATGTACAAATTCCACAATTTATATTCAACAATTCACCATCCATAGTCCACTGTTGGTTTTGTTTTCGTTTGTGTGTGCGTGTGTGTGTGCTCAACACTTTTTGCTGTTCATGCCCCATGCATTTATGCACGCGACAAAAAGGAAGAAAACAATTTCCATGCAGACTACACTTTATGCAAGACGCTATTTGATCGGAGTTCCAAAATGCCCCTGGGCTACTGTTAAAAGCCTTTCTCGTTGGGACGATTAGAAACATAGAGAAAGGGGAAAGGAACGAGAACAATAAGAAATTGATTAGCTCTAGTTTGGGTGGGATTATGTTCATGGTAATTTATTAACATTGGGACTGAGGAGTGTAGTCTGTGGTTAGGCCCTGGTGTAGGGTGTCATTTATGTGTCTATTACATGGATACATGAATATGTTACAAACATGAAGATACATGATCAATGTAAGGAAACTGATACACCAATGTAGGTACATGGAACACCAACTATAGGATACAAACATGTGGTACTTCCTAAGTATTTGTGGAAACTGTAGTCAGGGGATTGATGGAATTAGACGTTTTGTCAATCTGTTTGCAAAGCATGGGTCAACTGCATCTCAACTGTATGTCATATGAATCTTTTTAAAGTGATTTGGTTTGCATTTGAAACTGCAGGCCTGCCCTAAATTAGGGCACATCAGCCTAGTTCTGCATGTAGCTTATGTGTTGAAAAGACCACGTTACACATGCATGTATATTTTACATTGACACCTATTTAGTAACAAGATATATTCTTTTGTATGTGCATCAAGTGTTTCAGATCATTTCAGTAAGAGAATTAAACTTGAACATAACAAGGATTTTGTAATAATTTTTGGGGGGTAATCACTTGTTTTTCTCAGACTAGTGGACTCAGGGGAATAAATCCCAACTGGAGACAGATGAGTGTGTGTCTTTAGACATTCAGACTGAGAAGTCTCTCTCTTATATTAAATTGGCAAGCGTTGCCATATATCCCAGGCACCAGTAGGGATTTCTGTAATAACAGGGTAGGTGGGATAGTATAGCATTGCACTACACAACCTCATACTTGTAACAAACAAGCAGTGATATCATTGAACTGCTAACTCAAAAGAATCCCTAGGCTGTGGTGACTCACACACAGTTAAGAAGCCACCATGGTACTGCAACAAATAAGACCAACCAAGACAAAAATGAAAAGAAAAATGCCTGCAGGGATGCAGCCTGAACATTCACATAAAAACCTGAACCAACAGGAAACTTGGTCGGCACAAATATTGCATGAATGTTAGCTCGCCGTTGTCTAAACATTGAAACAAATCTGAATCAGGGGAGGAGCAGTGTTGGTGTTGAGTGGGTCATCTTATTATCTGTATGGTCTCTAACTGTCTTGAGACTAGCCAAACATTTATGTGCCAGGGTTATGTTTCAGGCTTTTTAATCTAAGCCTCTAGGCCGCAGCTCATATTTTTATCATCGTCTCTTTTTCTCTCTCTTCTTGTTTGTTTTTTGCGGGTTTTTTTATTTGAGAGGGTGGGGGGGAATGGTGGTTGATACCTAATCAGAGGGGAGACAGGTTTTGAAGAAACGCTGTTGCCAGTGACTGCGGGCTTTCTTGCCCTACTACAAATAAACATAAATGCTGATGTTTGTAATGGATGTATGATTAGGACTGCAGGAATAGTGTGCTACCAGTATGTTTATTATAAACAATCATAAATCATAAATAGAAAGTAATCAAATCTGTGGGGTATACAGCTTTCAAGAAAACAATCACTGTTGTTAATAGCTGTAAGTGTAATTGTTCTTAGGTGGACAGGGTATTCTTCTTTTCTTTGTTATTTATTTTTTTATTTTTTTATTTTTTTTTCTGTCTTACTTCCCCCTTTCTTTAAAGGATTTTCTCTGTTTAGAATTTTTTTTCTTCTTGAAGGTTTTCTTTAACCAATATTTTTTTGATATAAATTTATATCTGGGTATTTCTGGAATCAACTAGAATAGACCAGTTCTGTCTGTCTGATCAAATGTCTGTCTGATCAATAAACTAATATTATATTGGGACATTCATTCAAACATTTCACCTGTTCATATTTTCGACATCCCATATTTCTGTCCGCTAAATTTAAATAATTGAACAGGTTTGAGTAGTGTTCAAATACCTTGTGTGTTGTCATCACGCTCAGACTACCAGTAATAACCTAAACCCAAGCTGTTTGCTGTCACATCAATTACACTGGCCAAAATGTCCAACAAACAATAACGAGATGTATGACAGTAGACAGGTTCATCAACACTTTTACATCTTGCTATTAGGACCCGAGACAAGAAGACTGTCTCTGTGAGTGACTCACTCATGAAATCCATATTAAGAGTAATTGTTTGATGGCTCTCCCCAATGTTGGGGGCATTGGTGTCTGTAGTTTTTAATCCTAGCTCTGTGGAACAATCTTTGTACCATTGAGCTTTGTGTGTATTGATCAAGGAAGTATTGTTTTCAAAAATGTTGTGATAATGCTGGAGAGTTGTTGTGCTAATTGGAAAGTTATGAATTGAGAACTGCAACCAATGAGAGGAGATTAACCATTTGTGTAGATGAGAATAAGAGTGATGGTTTTGTTGATGTCAGTTGCAAGTCTTTTCTCCGTTGTCTATTTTATACGGCTACCAGTATATAATGAAAAGGTGTTACAACTACTTGGAAATTGTTTCCTTGGAAATGAAAATGGTATTTGTTAGGAATCTCTGTATACCAACCTAGAATATAATTTTACTAAATTCAAGGCACTGCTGAACTGTATAAATAAAGAGCCGGCACTTACTCGGGTTAGCAAGGAATTTTGTGCGTGAGTATTTGTGTACGTCACATTGCTATTGAAGCACAGAAACTTTGCATTGAATTTCCCCACAAAAGCAACATATCAACTTTTTTTAAGTATCACTTTTTTTAAAGAGTCGATCAACACATTTCAATGTTAAGTATACTGTTTGTTCAGTAAAACTGTATTCTCTTCTACTGAAGTTCCAGAACATAAAAAAATGTACTTCGTGTCACCACCACCCCCCCAACTAACCTGGCCCCCCACCCATCCCATCACCCACCGCCATTTCTTAGCTTTTAAAATGATCATGCTAAGCACAAAGACCTCCTCCCAGTATTCACACCTGAAAAGCTGACCTTTTTCCTGTGCTGAATTCAGGCATAACGCTTTGCCTCTCTCCATCAATCTTACGACACATTATCGTCAGTTGAAGCAGACAGACTCTGCAAGAGATCTTTGGAGTAGTCGTTTTTGTGGCTTGATGCACCGGCAGCAAAGGGTGAGCCAGCAGTGCCTAATGAGCCATGGAGTCAATTTGTTGCTTGAAGTAGCTTTCATCTTCTGTTATTGCTCCTTGTAATGCCACGGCAGTAAGATTTATTACACACCACTACAGTTCCTGATTGCTCATGTGTTGAAATTGAAGAAAGATTTCAAATTAAACTGGGTCACCAGTTAATCTGGAAAGGGATGATATTTTACAGAACGTGACACACACTTTGTTTATTTCTCTTTTTATTCATTTATCTATTTATTTATTTATGGATTGACTGTGATGTTTTGTCAGAATTTTGATGAGCTGAAATGCAGCGATGGGTTTGATGGTTCTTACTTCAGCAACAAGTCACTTAAATTATGCGAGAGTATCTCAGTGTTTATGTTAATGAAACTAAGTGGGTTATCTTATTGATAACTTGTCATGCCTAAAGGATAATTGTGTTAAGTTATTCACAAAAGGAGAGGCATAGTAGTGGAATAAATGAAGACAGTATCCTCATCAGATTGCTTCACCAAGCAAACCAAGCAGTACTAGATGTGCTTGGGTATGGTATCCTGTTTCTTTGACTCTTCCAACATAATCAGTAGTTAATTACCAGAAGCATGTATCAATCACTAATTCTGGTCTTAAAAGTTTTTCACAAGAAGTCTAAATAATAACGAGGACTTCTCTTTGTTCTCCCATTGTTTGGACTTTTTTTCAGGACGTCCCTATTGGTTTTCTACACGAAAGCAAAGCGAGGACGTCCTCGCTTTGTCAAACACCTGCATCTCTTTTGTTTAAGTCCTTGGTTTCAATGGGTAGACACGCTCACACACACAAACATTTTTTCAAAGCTCCTGCAGTAGACCTGTATCATAATGAAACCATAAATTAGTGCAACCAAAACCAAGGCGTCTGGCACCTTTCTGTTTGATGACAACAATTAATCAGGAAACAGGGAGCATAACTGAGATAGACGATAGCCTGATCAAGGGTTGAATGTCACTTGGCTTGTCTTGAATGTGATGTCAAATTAAGCTTAAAATAATTCTCCATAAAGGTGTATTACTAAAAGCAAAATTCCAGATGGAATTACACTTTCCAAATAATTCTCAGCGGTGAACAAAGGGACACTGAACAAATAAGATTAGTTTCCATCTTGATTTAGACTCTATGTCCCTCGTGGATTCCAATGAATAGGATGCCCCAGTTTCTTCTCTAGCTCCTTTCCAGCAGACACAATCACTTGCTGGAAAATAAGGTCAGTAGATCACAGAGTAATGCAACAAGAGCTGACAATTTACACAAAACACTTGTAAAGTGTATCAGTAAATGTCTCCACATCCCCCCTCACTTTTGATGATATTTCCTGGTGAGCCGGGCACACCTGCTGCCAGCAGCATCCCAGACACGCACGGCCGAAATGCGAAACCGCCGGCGTGAACCTGTCTTTGTTCCTGCTCTGTTTAATGAATGCATAAATGAATGACTCAGACTGGCCATTGCCAAGTCTTTTTTCTCTGCATCCATGATAGTGATATTTAAAGAACATGTCAGAAGGAATGAAATTTGAAATATTATACGGTTAAGCGTGGTACATGTAGGTGATGCCATCGAGCTTAACTGGCTCAAAAACTGAAAAATGATCGGACATCTTAAGAGTGGAAAAGTTTTGGGTTTCAGCCAAATGCATAAAAGACATGTAATTTGTTATGAATTTAGAATGATTAATTTACTTGAGCTTCATAAATTAAAACAAGAAAGTAGGTTAACAAACACTTGTTTATTGCAAGGATGTGCTTATTATTCCTCTTTACAGTAACAAAATTGAATGTCTACAACGACTTTTTCCAATTATGTTTATCTGACTTTCGGATGATAATCTGTTCAAAAATTCCATGATTGAATGAATACAAATCTGGTTGGTCAAAAGAATGTCTGAATTTAGTATCTGTGTCTTCACCATGGCTTGCCCTTAACACTAGCCCGGCGTACATAGTCTAGTAAAAACTGCTGTGGGCTAGTAAACACCACTTCTCAACTTGCCCTGTGGGCGACTAGAAACTGTGCAAACTACTGGTTCAAAACGCTCATATTTCTTCCTTTTCAGAAGTGAATGATACAATATAAACAATTTGTTAAATGTTAAAAGTGTGTAAACGTAACTTCATTTGACCATTAAACTGGTTGTGATCACTACCATAAATACATCAAAGAGGTACATTTATAACAATTGCATGTTTGAAATCTGGGCTACTAAAATGTCCTGAAGGCAAGTAAAATGCACAGTTTACTAGCCCGGTGGGCTACTTTACAGAAAGCTTAAGCGTAAGGCCTGCTTCACATAAGTAAGTTGGTGTAAATTACGTCCATGTGTACAAGGACTCCAATGCCATTCAAGCCTTTACTTTCCACTTCTGTACATATTTGTCAGAACCATTTACTAACATAATAATTATGAACATTAATTTATTGTATTATTCTTCTTTTATATCACTTTTGTTTCAGACTGCGACTTTGATATTAGATGATTGTAATGCTGCGGTATCACTGCAACATGCAGCAGAGCTTGGGAACTATTCCTGTGCAGCGTCGGTAACACAAGCTGGGAAAATGAGGTAAATCTAATTCTAATGGGAACAAAATTAATTCAAGCTTAATAAAAAGAGAAACTGTAGGACAAGAAATGAGAAGATTCTGATTTTTTTTTTTTTTAAACACTTTGTACCATTTTCCCCTAAAACATTACGGATATTGCCAAATGTGCACAGACCCTATAAAGATTTGCACGGTCAGGATTGATAATTTAGTATTTGTCTCTTGACAGATTTCTGGACATGAATGGCCCTCTCTTATTGGGAGGCCTCCCAATGCTACCAGAGGACTTCCCTGTGGTCAACACAGACTTTGTAGGCTGCATTCGAGATGTCTACATAGACAGTGAACTCTTGGACATGGCCACAGCGACCAACCTGGAACCCATGGGAGATACCTTACCAGGGTGCTCCCATCTACAGGACTTCTGCTCCAGCAATCCATGTGGGGTTGAGGGTGGACGATGCTTGACTGAATGGAATGGGTACAGGTGCCTCTGCCCAGATGGATGGGGTGGACGGAATTGTCAGGAAGGTATACAAGTCCTATGTCAAACGTCTTCAAATATTGTTATACACTGACAGATGAATAGAATGGAATGTGTGATTTACTCAGCCCATTTTGGATGTCATCCAAGCAGAAACCAGACATTTTCTAATTTTGCCTTTTATAAAATGTTCAATTAACACCAAATCTTCCCCCAAAACATCATACATGTATTGAAAGACAAACCAAATATAAGAGTAAACTGTGCCCTCCAACAGAGCAAGGATTGAGGTCAAGCTCTCTTGCTGCAAGTAATCTTTTATTCTCTAAATGTACATGTAAGCAAAGAAATCATGAGAGATACAAAACATATAGCAAAACTGATGGCTACAGAGAGTATACATACTCAAGGATTTGTTCCCCCTACCCCTAACAGAATACGCAGACGTGGTGTCCTTCCAAGGTAATGGGATGTTGACCTTCCCGGCTCAGAGCTCTCCCATCACCATTCCATGGTTGAATCGAGTAGTATTCCGCACTAGAGATATCAATGGATTGCTGCTGAACATTGAGTTATCCTCTTCAATCAACATACAAATTGAGGTAGGTACATCAAATAGGCCTTGAACTCCACCCTTGAAGGGCATTGACAAGTTAAGTGCTGCTTTTATTATATTAGTCAATTTCTATTGAAGCTATACACAGGGGCACCACAGCCCGACCTGATGAAGAACTTGCAAAGTGCACAGCACATTTGTTTTCAATGCCTTGTGCCAATATTAAAGAAACTAATCAACATATACAATCAGGCTAACCTACAAGGATGTTTTGGTAAGACTAAGCCTCTCAATATGTTAAAGAGATTGATCACATGCTGGGTTTTGGAAGTGTTGGTTCACTCATTGTTTTCCTGAAATATTTGTTGCCCGAAGGGTTTGTTACAGTAATTCTACTTGGTTGAGTTATCTAAGAAGTCTTACAAAAAGGGGCAAATCCAACGATAGTTATCCTTCTTACTTGCTCATTTTGCCAATTTTTCAACTAACTATTTTCATCTGGCAGCATTTAATACCTTTGATGTTCTCTCTGTAGATTGACTCTGGTGAGATACTTTACCGTACCTCTTCATTGACAGTGAAGTTGGATGGTGTTGAGGTGAATGATGGCGAATGGCATGACTTCACTGCTGAGTGGAAGAACAACCAGATTGTCCTTACACTGGATTTTGGCAAATACACGGTAAATGCTTTCTCTAAGTTCAGACGAATGAGAAAAGTAATGCTAATGTGAATATAGAGCAGAAATAAATGTGATGACTTCTATGGCTAATGTACCGTTAGGACAAAGGAGAGATGAAAAAGAGAGAAAAGAAAATGCTTGGGATTTATTTCTGCAGGTTGAAATTTAAACCAATTTGTGAGTCTGTTATGTTTGATTGGAGCATAGTTGCAAGTGTCTTTAACTGATTTTAGGTGATTGATTGTTGGCGCTGATTAAGCCCCCAATTTGAATGTGTGCTGTCCAGAGACTTAGCTGTAGAGTGAAATGCTGTATAATTCTACAGCGATGTTTTCTAGGTGGATGATCTGCATGATTTGCAGCACCGCCACAGGTCGATCAACCTTACAGTGTCTAAACTGTGATTAACTTTCTTCTCTATGAAAACACACAGAAATCAGTAGCGGCACAGGACACCATTGCAGACCAGACTGTCAGCATCATCCAAGCTGGTAGCTTACTGAAGGATGCTGGAAGTCTTCGGCGTGAATTCACTGGCTGCATGCAGGGAATAAAGGTTGGAGATGCAGTCTTGGCCCTAGCAGATAGTGAACAACTAAACATCCAAGTAGGATGTGATCAGGTGGATGTCTGTCAGTTTGCCCAGTGCCCAGACTCCAGTCTCTGCATGGATCTGTGGGGGAAACATGAGTGTGTATGCAGACAAGGTGAGTTAGAACATTGACTACCCTTCTGACTTACTGTGGAGGATGCACAAGGCCTTATCCCAAATATTCTACCTTGTTACAGATAGCCAATTACTTTCTTTTATGTTGAATACAAAAACTTTAAAACATAAATAATAATCTCTTTTACAAGTACTGTTCATTGAGGTGCTGCCATTTTTAGAAGGAAGTAAAGTATTATCAACAATG
>CM021527.1:18978812-19000729 GCA_010994315.2 Pisaster ochraceus
TGAAAATCGTTACTAATGAATGAATGTAAATGAGCCTTGTTCTGGACTTCATCTCTTCTGTATCTCTTGTCTTGTTATGACAGATTGCATGCACAATAGTTGCAATCTTACTCCACTATGCCCTCCTTAGCGCCTTTGGCTGGATGTTCATTGAGGGAATTCACCTGTACCGTATGATGACTGAAGTACGTAACATCAACCAGGGTCCAATGACATACTACTATGTCATAGCTTACGGTGTGCCAGGAATCATTGTGGGACTAGCTGTACCCCTCAGTGAGTCTAACTATGGACAGCAGGTCAATGTCAACAACCAGCACTTGTGAGTATTGCTCTTATTATGTTAATCTCAAACAGTTTATAAACAACATTTAATTTTCATCTTGCCTCAAACTCTACTAAATAGTTCTGGTAAGTTAGTGTGTTTTCATTCTGAATCAAATTAAAGGTAATTATTGATACTGAAACTTGAGTGGACCCTGATTTGAATTGTTTATTTTCTTGCAGTTGTTGGCTGTCTATAGAGGACATCTTGATTTGGAGTTTTGCAGGACCAGTACTGGCTGTTGTTGTGGTGAGTAAAGATCCCTACTCACTTTCACTTGATAAGAATATTGTTAGTTATGTAATCTTCAATGCTTAACTTATTGGTTTGTCATTACTTTTGCATTGGTTGTGTATTGAATTGTTTGGGGTTAGGTTACTTTTAGAAAGCTGCAAGGGTTTGACTGGGGAGTATATTTTTCCACATGTATATGCGATCTCATTTGTTACAACTAATTTAAAACTGTCAATATTTATATTTGTGATTTTTCAGATGAATCTTGCTGTCTTCATCATGGCCATCAGAGTTACCTTGACAGGGAACACAAAGAGCCCAGAGTTCCAAAGCACCAAGTAAGTCATAAGTTCAATTGATAAATAAATAGTACACTCTGTCTCATAAGAAGTGTTGTTTAGGATTGACATCAACATTCTTCATCATAAATAAACAGGACAAATGCAACATGTTATCTTTCTTTGCTAGTGGAAGAAGAATGACTATATACTGGATTTCATTTTCTCTTGGTTTTTTCACAGGTGTAATTTAACAATGGGAAAGTTGTTGTTCATAATTCATAATTCAAAATTCAAATTGTAACAATAATCTGTTGTATTGCACAAACTCCTTGTAATCAATTTGCACACTATGTGCATTTGACATTTCTGATACTTCAAACAGAGTGCTTCAAGTGTCAAATGTTTTTGTACCTAAAATCATTTGCAATTTTATTCTCTCCAATTACTCCAATTACTTCAATTACTTCAATTAAGGCCAATGTGGTAAGTATATCTTAACAGGAATGTTATGATTTTGCATTTCAGTGGATTTAATTTGGCTTTTCTCTGATTATTTTATAAATGATAAAGTCAATTTGTTGACATTTTTAATGCAAAAGTAAATACTGTAAAATATTCATTTGTCCAAGAGAACAAGATAAGGATGGCTTGTTGTTGAGTCGATTGTTTGCAGCTTACTCAAACTATCCCTATTTGTGAATGTACTCATCAAAACATTTTTGATTTACATCTCCTTACAATTGTTTCTATTAATCACAAGAGATTGCATTAATGCTTGAAGGCTGCAAACATAAACTTCTTCCACTGGAAATGTTCATTTATTTCATGTTTTTATATTACGCTTTAGTGGAGACACCTTTCTTTAAAAAAAATGTGCAATGTTGATTTTTTTCTGAAGTTTTGTCAGATGCATGTAAAGTAAATTTGTTCTCCAGATTTTCACTCTTAAAGACTATAAAAGTGCATGAGTTTGTCTGTGAGAAAGTCACACATTGTTTTTTCTCTGATGCAAGAAACTTGTCACGTCTCCAGTATGTTTATTTTACTTTGAAAGTGCCCTTTCTCTCAAACTAAAGTCCAAAACATATATTGACACCTCACTCAATCTTCCTTTCTCAGTTACTTTTCAAGATGCTTTGCATATCATTGTGCCGTTAAGTTAGTTGAACTGAATGGATTAACGCTTTCATGGACAGAACGCTACTCCAGCTGGTCTTTGATTTAAAGGGTTTTATTTTAAAGAGGGTTCTAAGGTCCCAAGAGTTCTAAACATCCAACTACGTCACATTTCAAATATATAGGGGAGTTTTTTAGTTCATTTCTGAATTTCTTTGAAAAGAAATCAAAACAGCATTGAATCTGACCTTGACAAGCAACCAACTTCCTGTGTAGAATGTACAAACCCATTTAGTGTTGACATCCAATGACATCATGTTTCAAATTCCGCTCTGAAAAAGTATGAAACAAAATAATGTTGGAAACCATTTTAATGTGAGGTTAGAGACTTGTACTTTTTCCCTTTCATAAGGACTTTATCACTTCGAGAATGAAAGAAATAATTAATTGAATTTGACCTTACAGCCTCTTTAATAAGCTACTGTTCTATCTTTGGTTAACAGTTTCATTCTGTCGAACTATTTTATGGGCCTCTGTAGTGACTGCCCAGTACCCCAAAATAAAAACGAAATAAAAAAATAAATAAAAAAAATCTACACAGAATTAACGAAAGTAACGTTTTTATAACCGTAGATATAAGACTGTGAACATGTATACAGATATGATACAAACCCAAGATCATTGAAGCAGAAGAAACTATGATTAATAATGCTTGATGTTATAACTTGTAGGTCTGGTCTGAGATCAGCAGGAATCCTTCTTCCTCTCCTTGGTATCACATGGGTGTTTGGCCTGCTAGCTGTCAACCAAGACATGGTGCTTTACCAGTACCTCTTTGCTGTCTTCAACTGCCTACTTGGACTCTTTATCTTCTTATTCCACTGTATCCTAAACACCAAGGTAAGATTTATCAGCAGACTTATGCATCAGAAGGTATGAACTAAATGAATGGGGGTGTGGGTGGGGGGGGGCGTTGTCTCTTTAGGTCATGTGGCTAACTTTGCCTTTTAACCGAGACTTTTTGTTTTCCTGCTAATTCTTGGTAATTTTTTTGGTGTAAATCTGTCTTGATTGTTCCTGGCCATTATTAATTTTAATGTTTTACTTGTAAATTTTAAAGTGGTTTGATCATCTTGTAGATACAGTTTGGAAATGTGCATTCTCTTTATTCAAACTTGGTTTGTATTTCTGTTGTTGGTGTGAATGCCTACTCAAGCTCTTCTTGTTACATGTGCTCATGTAGTTGTCTGTCTCCTTGACTCATACATGTACTGTGAGATTCATTAGCAGACCATTTTGACTGGGTTCTTCTGTTGCTGGGATGTTAAATTAAAGTCTGATCATGTTTTTTTTAAAATCAGGTTCGGAGGGAGTGGTTGCGATGCTGTTTGGGTATGCAAGGCAAGAAAGTACAATTTGATGAGAGCGTTAATACCTCGGTAAGGTTATATGATCATTTTTATTTAGATAAAGGTTAACACATCCTTCATTAAAAGTTGTTTCAGTTGAATGACACTCCAGCAAGTTACTTGTAATCTGAAATAACCAAATTGTCATATCTATAAGTGCCTTGATTTTCCTCTTAAGTCTCAATGACAAGATGTAAACTCACCTCATTTGTTAATCTCAGAAATATAATGAACCATCATTTAGATTGATTTGTGTTAAATGTCAAATCAGCCAACATTTGGCCATACTTTTTTAACAAAACATTGACTGTACAAACTGCTTATCGTCAAACTGTCAAAAATTGGGCAGTGTGGATTTAATGAATCTAGGACATTTTTTATCAGATGTTGTGACATGAAGTCATAATGTGATTTGGAAGAATGAATTGTCATATTGTTACTTCTTGTTGACACAGCGGTCAGCGTTATCATACAGCAAGACAGAGAATCAGTTTAGACATCACATAGGTATCTCTACTGGATCCATAGGTAGCAGTCATGGAAGTCGAAGCACAAAAGCAAGCAACAGGTTAGTTTCATACAATTCATTCATTTTTCCTAAAATTGGTGCCCAACAGCAGCAGTATTGATTATTCTATTGATGCTGTAAATTGAAATATTTGTAATAAACCACAAGGGAAACTGACCGGGTAAATTTTGACTAGAAAAATTGATTGGGGCGGGATTTGAACCAAGGACCTCCGGTTTACCATGGTAAGAAGGTTTTGTAGAGAGCACTCAATTTACAAATAAAACCACTCCAATATGTCTGCATTAAGTAGTTGCTTTCCCATTTCACTTATCATAACTCTCTGCTATTAAAAAGAAACACTTACTGTCTTGTGTGAATGAGTATACAAATGTTGCCTTGAAACTGTCAAACATTATTGGCATATTACTTCCTTGCTAACAGGCCTGAAGGTTATCTACGCAACACAGCAAGCACATCAACTACATCTCCATCAGCCCATGAGTATGTGCCGTCTTACTACAACTACAAACCAAAGGTTACTAATCTGGATGGTAAGTTGACTTGGAAAGCTTCATCTTGAACCTGTGATGAGGTTGTGGTTGTAGTTACTTGCACCTCTTTAAGAAGCTAGATTGACACTGATTCCTGACCTTGAGAATGATTGGATTTGTGTTGGGCAGAAAGGGTAACTGAGTGTGTGTTTTATATCTGGAGGTGTAGAGGGAAGGGTTAAGAGGTAACTGTTAAAGATTCTCTCAAATTTTCAAAGGAATGGTACTTTTTTCAGGTGGGTGTTTTTTTTTGTTTTGTTGTTTAAACCCTAATTTTTCCGCCCTAACAAAATTGGGTTGAAAATTCCAGAAATGAATCTGTGAATATTTTGTTGTTGTGATGATAATCCCTTAAGAAGTGTAAGAAAAAAACAACTGTTAACAATTAACTAAACTGATAACCTTTCGATCAATACAAGAGAAACATTTCCCAGTAACCATTGTAGACTTTTCTGCTTAGTAAGACGTACTAGCCTTTGTGATGGTAATTTCTAACCTTTGTTAGATGGAATGTAAACTTTGCTTTTGATAGAAGCTTGGAAAACAAACTTAAAAGCCGAAAACTCTCCCATAAAAGTTTCAACAAACTAGTCTAAAGGCAAAAAATATATGAAGTTTGTTGATGTTGATTTGTTACGAAAAACAATTTTTAGAAAATGGACTTTGCATGCAAATGCAAAAAAAAAATTGTTGTCAAAAAATTGATACAAATTTTCACAGATAAATTGTTCTGCCCAAAGCATAAGTTGTACTATCCCTTGAAATATTTGATGGTTTCCATGTTTGTATATGTGGGTCTATGAGGACCATCCAAGACAATGCCTCACTAGTGTGTTACTGACATGTGATATTTATCATCTCATAATCAATTTGACTAACACATTGACTGAGTCATTCCAATTAATTCTTTCTTCTCTATAAACTTATGTTTGTGAACTCTACATCCAGCGAGAATAAAACTTTGAAGTCTAACTCATGTTTGAACATGCTTCTGTGTTTGGTATTAGAAGTGTTCTTTTGGAAATGTGCTGCTTTAAAAAAAAAGATAGCCAGCTATTTTTTTTTGACAAAAATTGTTTGGTTTGTGAGATGGACTTTGCAATACTATATCTGCTTTCTAGTCGTAGAAATGTTGGTATTCACTTTTCAACTAGTAAACTGGTCTCCTTTAGTTGAATAACTAGTCATGGATTTACAAATGGGAAAAGTATTTATTGGTTTTGTTCAAATTAGTTTTTAGCTGTGGTAAAATGGGCCATAGACAGCCAATGATAAAGTGTTACAGGGCCAATACTAGCTTTCATTATGTGTTACCCCTGTGGGGAGTGCATTGCTGGCCAATGCTCTGCATATGCTGGCCCTGGTGATCAAGTGTCAGGTGTGATCAATTGTCAGGATAACTACTACTACCTTAAATTCAAAGAAGGTATGAGAGGATAAATGATGCAAGATGTATGGGAAAGATCCATTGATTGACATTGATTTCCGTAAACTAAAATCTGATATCAGAATGTTGTTTGTTTTATAGACCCTTAGCAAGTAGCAGCCATCTTGTTTGCTTAAATCATACAAATCCACATATTTAAACCGAGGCTGGAGGCAGACATTAGTCAGGCCCTTCTCTATTCATGTGTGTGTTAATCATGACTGTTTATTAGGAACCAAACCTAGATGGCCCTAGCTTGACATGGATCTATGGAGCTTCACAATGTAACTTTCATTCTTCTGTGCATGTATGCATGTCAGTCTAAACTCTTGCATCCCTTATTAACCTTATACTACCAACAGATCCCGATAACTTGACTCTACTCAACCCTCAAAGAAACAACCTACTAGGTAAGGTCATCATCCATGACCCCTCACCCTCTTTTTGGATGAGGTCATGATGTTAGAAAGGATGTTATTAACAATTAACAGTAAACACCAAGATGTTTCTGATGCACTGTGTCTGTATGTCTTGATATGCTTCCTTTAGAGGTGCATTCACACATGATATGTCATTGAGATGATGTCACTGCATTGTCACAGTTGTGTCAATCACTGCAGTGTCACAGCTTTGCCTTTGCTGTGTCACCCTAGTGTCATTCTGTGTATCACTACTGTTGTCATGCCGTGTGACTGCAGTGTCATTATATGCACTTGGAACATGTCTGTATTGGACAGTTTGTCATTTGTGAGAAAGTTAACGCACAGTTGCTACACATTTTATACATTTTTTGGAGGAAAGCAGGTAAGAAATGGAAGTTAATAAAAACGAACCTGAAGAAAAGACACCTAATCAAAGTTCATATTAAGTATTGTTACATTATTAGCCATGTTTGTTGAGCAAATTCATGCAGGTAAACAGAAGGAAGCAATAGCTGGTCTAACAATACAACCGCCCCAGATACACCTAGGTTTGATTCTGATGCCTGTTGGCTGCCTAAAGCATTACATTCGATTTGTATGAAATCAAATCAGCAATGTTTACTTAATGTAATACTGACTTGGGCAAGGACACACAGCAAGTGTACAAGAAACATCTTTTTAGCCAAACTTTGTACTGAAATGAAGATGTTTTGTTTGTGAATGAGAGGTAGATGATAAATCTAGTTTATATTGGATTGAGTCAATTTCTAGAATGTTTAGTTTGTTAGCAGAGAGATGCTTGATCACATTAGTCAACATTAGAGATGTAAGCTTTGGACCATTGTCAAGTGTGATGTAGTCATTATAGAGGTGCATGAACCTGGATCATGTGTGGATGAGTGTCATTCACAGTCAATTCCATAATAATCTAGCACCTTTAAGACTCTTCATGCAATGTGAAAGCAAACTTAAAGCTCACCAGCTTATAGAACGATTCACCAGTTTGAGGTATCTACAGCTGGTTGAAGTTAAATTATTGCCATCAGGATTCACTTCATAGTTGCTGTTTTTTTTAAGTGCTTTTGAATGAGCTTTAGTTTGTCAAAGCTAATTCTATTAAGGATAGATAGTTAGTAACATGAGTAGAGTGACCCTAGATGACTAATGATTACCTTAACTCATTGTACTAATATTTCACCTTCATTTTCATCATCCCATTCTCACTTCCTACCCTCCATTTCTCTAATCACAAATTACTTTCCTCAACCTATCACATCCCTTCCTCCATCCTTAATCCCTTTAACTCTAATCCTTTTCTCCATCCCCAACCTCTGATATGCATGACATCCTCCCACCACACCTTTCCTTAAAAATCCATCAATCTACATCCCTCCCTCTATTTTCTTCATTCATTTCAACTTTCCCTCAAACATCATTTCTTGATCCTCATCTACCACTCATTTTGTTTCTCTGACCTTCTCTCCTTCATCCATTCCCTTGTACCATCCCTTCATACCTGCCTAACATGAATTCCTCTTTCATCCATCCATCCTCCCTCTTGCATCTCTGTTCACCATCCCTCCATCTGTCCCTCCATTCATCATGTGCTTCTCATCCTGCTGACTTGGTTCCCATAGACTGGGACTATGACTTCAGTGGTAGTCATACAGTGACGTTGAGTAATAGCCGTACTAATAGCCGTAGTCAGAGTTGTGTGAGTCAGGGCCGTCAGAGCCAGCGTAGTCACCGCAGCCGTGGTAAGATCTATGGCTGGTCTCCTGGCGGATTAGCACCAAACCTGCCTCATTGTTCATCTTCTTGTTATTTTGGACACTTTTCAATCGTTGATGTAATGTCATATTTTGTATTGACTTTATTTATCGTTTATTATTTTTTATTAGTTCATTTTTAAGTCTGTTTATTTAATTTGTTTCCCCTTAAACTATTCTTTAGTTTATGAATTATGTTCTTCATGTAAGAATTTGTACTGTATTTGTGGATGTTGTATAAGGCGCATTTCTTAAAAGTTTTTTCTTTACCCCACAAAACTGATTCCGAAGACGGGACATTAGTATTACATTAAAATAGAGTGATAAAAGAACTCGGCCAATCCCATATAAACAAATGTTTATCTTGGCATAATTTCCTCACTTAATGTTTGTTTGGTAAATCTTCTCAAAATGAATCAATGTCTGCATTTGGTGTGGTATCTAAGGTGTGAATTCATGCACACAATTCAATTCACCATGTGTCGCTGTTCATATTTATGTCCTTTGGTTGTTCCTCACCCTGCAATGGTTGATGTGTCTAGCACTAATAATAGCACTGTACTCATGTGTTCTGATGTAATGGTAACTCATGGTTTCTTAGTAATTCCTACTTTATTGCTGTGATTGAATGCATGTCATGTTGTGATATCTAATACTATCTTCACCTGTCACCCTCTTCTTCCTAAACCAAACACAGCTACGGTTCATCAAAGAATTGCAGCAAAGACTTGCCAAGTACTACTTAAACAGTACAAGACTGTACCTTACACATTGTATATGTTCCTGAGTGATTGCCAGGCTCGATACTTCACTCTCAAAAGGCTCGGATAAAGCACAAATGTGTTTTAGAAATTGCTAACGCTACAATCATCCTCATTATCCTGACTTTACAAAAGTGAAGCTAAAGTATGTTTTGTTACATGCATCATTTTGTTTTACCGAAAACAGCTGAATTGGCAAGTTCACAATACTTGGGCAAACATATGCATTCTTTGTTATACCTGTAGATGATTGTAGTTGGTTTGATTGACTGATTGGTTTACTTCCTCTCCTTCCATCCTTTCAGATGATCAAGATTCTGATTCTGATAGTGACGCTTCAATCCAGAGGAATCGTGACAGCATGTCATTAGCTTCATCACATTCCTCAGATGAAGAGGAGGAGGGGGTAGATCTATGGAAGACCGCCCCCACAAAGGTCAACCTTCCAGGTATGTATCCATCTCCCTACACCCCTCACTCCTCACCACCCCTACCAAAAACACAAACACAAACACATAATTGTTGACCCAGTAAATTAAGAACTCTGGACGTAGTTTTCTTTTAGAGACAATCACACTTGCTGGTTTTGTACCTGAAAGCAAAGCCAGGACATCCTAGCTGTGTCAAAGCTGTCTGTTTCAATGGGTAGACACGCTTACACAAACTCCCCTCTATGGGTTTCTAATGTCTTCTTAAATCTGTATAAATTGTCTAGTCACAAAACTGATTGAAATTCCCATTGTGTTTCCTTGACAGATAACATTACCTCCCATGGTTTAGGACCATTACACAGCACACCCAAAGGTAAGTTTAGCTCCATTGATTTCATTCACTTCAATGTTTTCTGCTGTGTCAGCACACAAGTCTTTTGAGCTCCAAAAATGTTGACTTAATAGCAAGAAAAGGTTACCAGCCAATCATACTGTGATATAATTGATCGTAACTGTTAACAGACTTCTATGTCGGCAGCTTTATACTCTTTGAAAGTCAGGATCCAATTTGTATGGAATCACTGAAACACTCATTTACTTAGCACAAGAAGACTTTACTTAGGATAAACAGGTTACCAACCAAACTGTTGTATAATGTTCAATGCTTGTGGCTGGCTTCATGCTAACTTCTGCCGAGTAAGTCAATTCGCTAACCCTGTGCCTAGGACTTGCATAAGATGAGACTGTGGATAATTTATGAGATTAAGGATGAATGGATGGCTATTTGTACAGGTGTAACAGTCCTACCTCCGGATAATATTGACATCAAGAGGAAGTGGCCAGGGGAGCCCTACATGGGTGAGATGGAGACCAAACCTACTACACAACGAGCAGAGCTTAGTATTCTAGATCCTAAGTTCCCATTGGACAATGATCGTGATAACAGTGTGACGGGGAGTGTGACTGGAAGTGTGAATGGCAGTATAGATGGTGAGTCTCCTTTGTCCTCCCCTACTCTTTATCAAGAATCAGAATAGATGACAAGAAATCTGGACAATTTTGGGAGGCTTGGGATTTTTATAACTATTTTCCCCTCACACTCAGCAGAAAAGTCTGTTCATATTACTGGTAGACTCATAAACACATGTATACAATTTCTGAAATCCTAAGCTTTATATAGAAAAACTTGTGTTTTAATTCTAGTTTAATACTGCAATGTGTGACTAGCTAGTTACTGGTTGAACTTCTCCTCATTATATTGGATACATACTTGATGTGCATAAGAAGTTAAATCACCTCCATTCTATACTGCACAACAAATGTCAGAAAGTTTTGTTGCCTTTGGTTTGTTATTTTTTGGGGAGAGTGGTTTTCGGTCGCTTGCATGAAGTCATCAACACGGACACAATTACAACTGTTTTATTTTATGTTGAACAGGGAGTAACAGAAACTTGATAGTTTCCCATGTCTCAGCACGACCTGACATCCTCCCCTTGAAAGGGATTATGAAGACTCCTGGCTCATCCCACAAGGGATCATCCCATGGATCAGGATCAGGATCAGGCTCCAATGCTAGCCTGACTAAGATTCCCATGTCACTGACAACAACCCCGGATAAATATGGACCAGGTCTTGGTATTCAGTTTCCCCCAGAGCAAAGGAGTCAAGATTCAGAGTCAGAGTAAGTAGTTTGGCATTGAACATCCCTCCTTCCCTTTCAAATAGAAAAGGAAGAAGTGTCTTCTGCCCTGCAAAATTCTGAAATTCCACATCAACAAAAATGGAAGAAAGGAAACCTCAAACAAACAAACAAACAAACAAACAAACACCCCAACACCCCCACAAACAAACAAACAAACAAACAAACAAACAAACAATTACTACTAGTTAATAGTTCAAATTCTGTTATAAACTTTGGGAGAAGGTAGTATTTCTTTGGTTGAGATTGTCTTCAGACAGTGTTTAAAATTTAACTGGGAACAAATTAACAAAACCAAAGCATTCTTTTTGTACTTAGTTGTTGGTTTTACATTGGTATTTATTTATAATCTGCATAGTGAAGTTTGTAATAAAACCATTTGGTTTGGAATTAAACATAAAAGCAGTGCATACAGATAACCACACAATCAATATGCCAACTAATCTTAGTCTAGTTTCTCCAAGCAGGGTTGGTCAGGTTAGTTTAAATTATTTGAGACCCATACAGTTTTTTCCTTTGATGACAAAGTTGTTTTCCAATATTGCATTTGTAGGTAGACCTTTTCTCATGTCTTTGTCCATCATCCTTGTCCATCTTTGTCCATCATTCAAAAGAAAAATGATATGTCCACCAGTAAATTTACCTGCCAACAGGTGTATTTACCTGTCAACTGGTAAATTTACTGTACCTCGGCAATCAGTCAGATGTTTTAAAGTCAGCTGTTTTTGCAACTCTTCATCTTACACCATTATTTTATCATAGGATTATCTACTGAGCTTACTGGATTACTCCAAGGATTAACTCCACCATATAAAGACATGACTGGATGGAAGACATTAGGATTGATAAGGGAGATAAGCTCAAGTTTGGGTGGATGTTTGAATGATAATTAAACAGCACAGGATGCTGCATACAAAACGAAAAACACCCAATGCCTTATTTAAAAGTCATGCGCTAATAAGTGTAGTTGCAAATGTGTTAGTGTGGATCAAATTCAATGTGGCTGTTAACTATTCAAGTCTCTCTGGTGTGGAAGGTAATGATGTCATAAAACAGCATATCCAAACCGCTACTGTTTCTGATGTAGATTTTCTTTGTTGTTGATTGTTTGCACATGCTTTGATTTATCAGCACATGGCAAAGGAATGGAGTTTGTGTTGACACAATGCAGTTTGTTTACTTGAATATCTGATGAACTGAAAGAAGTCATTTCAGTGCTTCATTATTGATGCTTTTGTTTTAGATTCAACATGGCTAAAGTAATAAGAGTTGTCAACATTAACTAATTTCCTTGACTATTGCCAGAGCACATGCTTACAACTTGAACTTTTTTTCAGGAGGTTGTTGTTGGTGTATGTTGCTGCTCTCTGTGATAATTGTGTTTTGATATAATCTGCTATTTATATCAAGAATAATTATCCAACTGCCATATTGCATGATTGTGATTTATTTATTGATTTGAGCCTTTTTATTTGATACAGCATTGATACACTTGTTATAATTTGGCTTTCTTTTCCTTTCCCCTCTTTCTCCCTGTGCTGTGTGTTCCCTGCTGTTATTTTCCCTTTTACAGTGGTAGCAGTAATGAGACTTCGGTATGACCTACAGTGTACATCAGCACCATTGCTTTGTAAACAACTGCATGTTGTGTGTTCTGTCTTTGGTAAATAAATAACAATGTGTACAGCTGCTGCCTGTGACTGGGGGATCAGAGAGACTTTTTGTACATACAAATAAATATTCTAAATGTATACAATTTTTTGTACAATTTCCTTTTCCTCTGTAAATTTTTGCTCTTCTTTTTAAAGTGTGTGGTTGTTTACACAAACTTCCATCTAGGATGGGTTGTGTAGATTGAATTATGTGTGATTGGAAGCTATATGATGTCTGTGATGTATTTTCAACTCTGATGGTGCACTATGTGTTTGAACATTGTGTCTTAAATGTGGGACATTTTTTAAGGCTGGCAAAAGCCACCTTTGTATTTAAAGGTAATTGATGTCATTTTATCAATGCTTTCTGTTTTATTTTTCTATCAGTTCTCTCCCATTTGTTTTAATGACAATTTTATAAATGTATAAAATGGGATGTGATTTCAAACGGTGCTTTGGTTAAGATTTTTGAAAAAAAGCTGACACCAAGGTTGTTTTGTTTATTTCTTTCTAAATTTTCTTTTTTTAAATAAATCTGTTAATGGTGATTTTAGGAATGTCATATGTGTTAACTATACCTGGGGATTTTCATAATTACATGAGGGATAAAGACAATTATTTTGGTTTTATCCAGTAAGCCCGTGGATTTGTTTTCCCCACAGGACTTGGAAAACACTGAGTAATCACACAAGTGAGGGCAAAACCAAAATAATGCAAAAATTTTTCAAATAATTGAGTCATAGAGTAAAGGGATAATTGGTTGCAGATGTATTGAAAGTAAATCAAATGAATTGGTTGTATTCAGGTGCATCTGTACTGAGTAGAGCAGAAAATTAAAAGTATCTGAGAGAACAATTTGGGCCTTCCCTTTATACAAAAAGTTTACAAAATACATGTCATGGGTGTAATTGAATGTCAGTTTTCATTGTTAATTGCGTGAAGGAATTTTAGTCACATATTGTAACTCTGGTCAGATGGACTTGATGCAGTCTGTTTCAATTCAGTTCAGTCCTACATAAATGTCCACACTGGTTTAAACTAACACAGACAGTTGGATTCCTGTGCAAATTGGAAGTATTTTAACATGAAAAGTCTTGGTTTATACAACTTGTACAAAATACATGCGACTGCAACCCTGAGTACACCTAAATCCTACTCTTGTCATTTGAGGGGAAAAAACAGATTGAAAAACAAAAGATAAGTTAATCTAAAACTCTTCCAGTAATTATGAAATCATCCAATTTGGTCAAAACACCCCAATTTGTTCTTTAAATAAACTGATGTTTTTATAATTATTTCAAGGTAGCAGGGAGTCTTAGTTCTACTGCAAATTGTGTTTTTTTAATTCGTAGAATGCCTTGCCAAAATATTCCTCTGCTTTGTATAAAATTTAAGTACTGCTGTTTTGACCACAAGATGGCTGGACCAAACCAGCATGTATCAATGAGATGTTTCTGTATATATTATGTATATGATTCCGGTTAGGCGTGCGTCTAAGCTTCTGAAATTACTAGAGAAATTGTATTTATAAGGCTTGGCATTGTTTTTTGAATGATTGTCTTTTTAAATTTTCCATCAAGTTTTACTTTTAAGCTCTTAATTGGTAGCTTTAGCATTCTGATTTGAGAAGGTTTGCATAAATTGAGAAAGTTGTAGGAGTGTAGATTGGCTTTTAGCTTGAATGGTCACACCTATAAGGGTTATGATTTGCATTATTATATAGATAACTTAAGGTTTTTTTCTCTCCTTTGTAAAGAATTTGCAATACGATACAAAGTCTTCAGTCCCGCCTATTAATTGTTTTGCAATAAAACTGTTTTTCCAAGCTTCTAAACTGAAACCTGTAACCAGTAACATTGCAATCTATTACTATGGTACTTTTTCTGAACCTAAGATAAATTTGTCCTACCCCTCCCTAAACAAACAAGTCAACAAAAACACAACCTTTCTGAGAATTTCTTGACTGATTAATGGAGTACATTCCTCCCTCTTCTGGTGCTTGTATTCCACTGTAATCAAAGCAATAGCAATCTGAATCTTTGGAGTGTTTCACCAACATCCTCCCAGTATCGCCAACATGTGTGTATGCCTTCTCATTATAACACTAGCCATTTAAACGTCAGACTTCAAACCATGAACTCATCAAAACACAAGGCGATGGTAGGTGGTCACATGATTTGTATTTTGTTTGAAAATAGCTAATTACCAAGGGTCACTTTGATTGAACTGCTAAAGCATGCACAAATTTGCAAAGCACAGACAAATTGCTCCATGGTAGAAACAGGTCACCAGCCACAATACTATGTATTTAATGTCATTCGTGAACAAATCTCTGCAACTGTTTTACTAAGCTGACAATTTCTGCTCAATGAAATTGTGGCTTGGTATATCTAGATGTAATCTAATGTCTCCATTCTCCCATTTCACTGATCTGTAAATACAAAGTACACATTGACTGGGCAGATAATAGACTGGCTTAGCATAATCTGTTTTCTCAACCTTTCTGTTTTTTGGTACTTCGGCTGCATTATGAAATAAGGCCCAGAGCTGGTCTCCAAATTGTTTGAGTGTTGACTAACATTTTGTTGAACAAGCAACTATGCAATGTGTTTAGTTATAAAAACTTTGCACTGGATGACACATCAATGACGGCTGGGGGTACTTCAGTGGAAAATTGATCAGAGTTGAGTTGCTTTGAATCCACTACTTAATCTAGAATGTTGTTTTATAGTTCTTGTAAAGGTTGCAGTTTATATAACCAAGATACTGTGTTTCTCTTAATATTTGACGATACACTTCCAAGTGTATACTTGTTAACAAAATGGTGCAAGTTTTAACAGTTTTATTTAATGACTTATCTTTCTAATCGATACAATGAAGCTTCCTTTAATCTGATTTCTATTCTTCCATTGATGGATTCCACCTATGTTAAACCAGCCAAGCCTTCTCAATTCCTATCAAAGTCATTAACATATTATGTTTTTATCTGATGGGTTATTCAAGGAATATTTTGTAATAGTTGGAGTGGTATTTAAGTAATGACCTCAAAGTGTTTGGGGTCATCGTTTTTTTGTACATATACAATTTCTCATCATGTGTGTAACAGCAACTTGAATGTTAGTAGTACTTTAAACATGTTTATGAAATCATGGTACAAAATGCAGTATAAATCTACAGAGAAATTCACCCTGGATTGTCGAGCGGTTTCAAGATCTCATTTAACTAATACGACACAAGGGACGAAAATTAATAACTTGAAATTTGTACAAAACATAAAATAATGGAATTTATATATTGAAATCATGCATATGTCCAAAATTGGTGTTTGTCGCATAGAGATATATATGTACAATATGAATAGAAACGGCTTCTAGTACTAATGAACTTGCTGAGAAAATACATTCTGTAATTTGTAGAAGTGTAGTTAGATTATGTGTTTATTGGACAGTACTTTCAGGGCCAGCTGTTCAGGGAGTTACATTTTCAAATCATTGTCCAAATTAATTGCATCATTGGCTCAGGCTGCTTGCCTCATCAGCTACGTTAGATCTATTCATTCAGTCATGGCCTGATAAACCTTATGAAACCATCTTAGTGAGGTTTCCTGACTTCAAACATGATTATGGAATTATGGAAAGAGGCCCGATCATCTTTCACTCCAGCCTCATTTGGGTTATGGACCTACACCAACTAGTGCTTGGCAAATTAGTGCTAAACTGAAATGTTGGTCAATTGAAATGACCAAGAAAAGGGGGTCTAAACATTTACTCATAAGAAGTCAGATGGTTTCACATTCTGGAAGGTTTATGGGCCATTTTGACACCATGTCTTTGGCTGTGAATATGGAATGTAATGTGACCAAGGATACTGTAACAAGAGCTGGATTGTGCTATGGTTTTTGAAAACATAACTGATTACTCTAAATGTACTAGAATTATTACCCCAAAACATGAAGAGTAAAGATTTGTAAACAAACAGCATAGAAAACACATTCCCAGCTTCCAGCTATATATATTTGACTTCCTGTGAGTTGAGAACTAGGTAGTTAATCTATGTTATGCTTTATTGTGTATTGCGGTGGTGCAGAACTTCATGAGTGTATTATAAGATACAGTTCCCTAAAACAGTGGCACTTCAACGCTCCAGTTTAAGGATCCTCATTAAAATACCCATCAAATTTGGAGAAAAATTTGTGAAAATACAAGTGTGATCTGTTGTGTCTTTATTGGTGTGTTGAGTCTTGTCTGATTTTATGGTAAATAATTCACCTATACTTTCTATTTGTTACACTAGGATCAATAATTGAAATAGAATTTCTAAAGTCTTTTCATTTATTTAAAAAAGGTTCTGAAGTTAAAACAGTTGAATGAAAAAGGGACACACCAGGCTGTTTGTTGGACTTCAGCAAGCTGCTGAAAAGTGGGGAATTTAATGGCCTGAAGGACTGACAATGAATGAATCCCCCCCACCCCACCCCTTGGTACAAAGTAGACACTTGTGTAAAATTAAACAGTAGTATAAAATTAAGAATTCCAAGTAACTCGTAGAATATTTACAATATTTATTATCAACAGTCAACAACTAAACAAAACAACAAAAAAGCACAATCACATGACTTAATGGCAAACTAATCTACACTTATCTCCCTTCCTTAATAACATCTTATCTTTCCTCTAAGACATGTCTTATTAAACATTAAGAACAGACCTCGGAAGATAAAGTGACTTTGTTCAATATTAATATGTAGTGTTTTGTGAAACAAAACTCAAAATCCTAGACTTTAATCATGGAGGACAAATCTACAAGTTAAAAATGGTGGAATTCATGAACCAGGATGAAGGAGAATATTAGTTTCTGTTCAACAATAATGCAGTTTTATCTCACATCAGTGCAAGAGAAAAACAAAATTCATACTGTCTATTTAGTTTCCCTGGGAACATTTTTAAATAAGAGCAACATTTGTCAGGAATGCATTGTTTGACTGGGTTTGTAATACAGCAACAAAAGGCTGCTGAGGGAGTTCCTTCAAACCTTTCATATTCTTCATAATGATTTATATTTTGCAGTGTTTGTCTTACTGAAAATTTGGTTTTGACTCGGCATGACTGATAGTACCTAGTATCTACAGATATCACTTTGTGTTGATTGATTCTTTACGACTTCTACCTCATTTTCTGTCCCCAATCCTAATTCCAGGCTTATACATTCATATTAAAATGCATTTGAAGTCTTTCTGTAGCTCCCCTCCCTACACCCCAAATAGTAAAACTAAAAAAATAAATGAGAAATAATACAGTCGCTTTCCCAAACATTCTGCTTTTTGTTGAAAACTAATTCAGGTCCATGTGTGCAAACCAGTAAAATGTCAAAGGTTACCCCCCCCCTCCCCCAGCTGGTTTCTTATTGTTCTGGTTGATTGTCTGATGGTGTTCCACTCTGTCCTTCTCCTTTGTTGACATCACTGACACACACCCACTGGCCCTCTAGTGACTCCTTCCATAGGCTAACCTGTAATTCAAATAGATAAGAATTGTACTAACTTATTATCTAAGGCTTTTGCTGAATGGGAAGAACAAGTGACTTAACTTGGTTACCAAGTTTTGTTGACATCTGAGAAGTTGTGTGTTTAAACTGTTTCACCCCTGAACCCACACTGGGAAGCCAATATATTAGCCTGGTCAAATAGTCAAATTTACTGCTGTGCTGGTCTGCTAAGCAATCAAAGTTGTTCAGCATT
This sequence comes from Pisaster ochraceus, assembly GCA_010994315.2. Lineage (NCBI taxonomy): Eukaryota > Metazoa > Echinodermata > Asteroidea > Forcipulatida > Asteriidae > Pisaster > Pisaster ochraceus. Next base: position 18,997,137 of record CM021527.1, read on the forward strand.
TGTGTACTTCATCTACATTATGAAATGAGAGTTCAAGATGAGCGAGAGTTCTCCGTCTGGTCCCTTCTCTCTGGTAAAGTTCACCGGATATCTTGATATTCAAACTATCGCACAAGGCTCATATAGCAAACTACCAACATTTGAAGCAATTCTATCAGTTGGTTTCAATTGATTGCAGTGAGATATGTCAAATACCAACAACATAAGAGAAACCCAAAATGCCAAACTCTTGATTGATTACGACAGAAATGCCTCAATGGGAGATTTTGGGCACTGCAGACTTACCAGGTAAATCCATACTTCTCAGAAAAGTGCCCATGCTCAGAACTACATAAACAATGGGAATTTACTTGGTATGTCTGCTGCCACCTAGTGCTGTAAAGTTTCTCATTATTTTACCTTGTTGTCTCCTCCTGATACAGCCAGTATGTTGCCTGTCACTGACCAGCTGACATGCCACACTACATCCAGGAATTTGTTCAAAATCTGTAACAAATTCAGAATAATTCAAACGGATTTGTAAGTAATACACAAAAAATAAAGCTTTTAAATATATTACAAAAAGACCATTGCCACAAGCAGCAAATTTCTCCAATCTGCTACCTACAAATCCTTTTCTTTAGCCACTCCAGGACTGTGGAAAAACCTCCCCATCACCATACGCACCTCATTTTCGCTGCCTATTTTCAAGAAAGCACTTTAAAAATATCATTTTACTTGGTTGCTTTCTGTGAATTAATTTGTTGTATTATTTGCAATGCTATTGTCTGTTTGCTAAAGCACTGTGGTCTAAATGAAATGGCGCTATATAAAAGCCCAGTGTATCCTTTGTCTAAACTGAAGACTTCACCCTGCACATTGACCAACTATTTAAAACCTTTAGACCCTATGGAGGAACAACCATGCAAAGAACTATACATGTGTCTACTGTATGCATTCACCCAGGCTGGCATAGTTTATCATTCAATCATTCAAACCCACGGTAGATGATTGGGCTAGAAATAAGTGAATTACTCATCTATGAGAGTACAGTGGTATTGTGTTGGTAAATGATAAAGCTCATGCCAGATGACCAAAGAGTTGAGCATGTTATCTAGAATGACCTGCTGAGGAAACCCTTTCCTCTGACTCACCTTAGGCCTCCATGCTGTTCCAGTGCTATCATCACTAGTCCAGATTATAACTCGACCATCCTGTGAACAGCTGGCTATCGTACTATGGGGTAGACCAATAGATGGCGCCCAAGCTACATCTCGTACCCAGTCACTGTGAGCCTCTAGTTTGTGTTCCTCTTTCCACTCACCATTCTCCTCCCTAGCAACCAATTACAGAAAGGAATTACAAGAAACATTGGAAGTGGTGGTAAACTACCTTAGGGTACATGTACGTACTCTTTTTAAATTAAGAAACACACAAACATCATTGCAACATCAATATTTTGAAATCATAGACATTAACATACAACTTTAATCTGCCTACCACACCAAAAACGTTTTTCAACTTTCTTTCACACTAACGAAGAAGATGAGACATTGCATGCCCATATACATTGTACATTGAAAGTAACTTGTTGTCTTGCACCTTTTTGCCCTTCCGATATACATTGTTTACAAGTTAATTTGCCACACCCATTTGGTAGCTTGTCTCAACATGACATCTGTACCAAAGCTACGACATATTTAATGCCATGAACAATCTCCAATACTCACTTCCAAATCTTGACTAGGTTATCACAGCCACCAGTAACGAATCGTTTGACTAGCACCAACTTCTGTGTAGAGGGAGGCTCAATCAGGGAACCAGGCTCCACGGCTGGTGCCCAACTCACTGCATTGCAACCAATCTGAACATAAGAAATATACAGACCAAAAATCAAGCACATTTTAGCACACCATTGGTTGGTAAAAAGCAGTATCTACTCAACTTATGTAGCACTATTAACCCCTTACAGACTGCTCATTTCTGAATAATTATCCCCATACGCCCAGACATAGTTTGTTGTTGATTTTTTGAAACAATGTTTTGTTTTAGAAACATCTGACAAAGTCAATTCAGGACATGACCTTGCAGCCGTTTGTAGCCACTTTGGGCTTTTTGGTACAAGCTGTTTCTGGCCGCTATGGTCTCTAAAGGTTAATTAATGAGGGTAAACAAAAAGCCTTTAACAAAACCAGTATTAATGGCATCACTGCTGTACAAATACAACTACCTAGCCATACAGTGGTGGTTTTCTTGTATTCTAATGCTATAATAGTTGTTTGGTTATCGTTTCAGCTGATCATGGTCATTTATACTTCCTTTTCTGGATGCAAAATACTAAGGTCGGTAAATTTGAAACGTTTTGTAGATGGGTAACAATTCGATGAACATACACAAAATTTGCTTTTGGGCTAGCTAGTTTCAATCAGCAAGGTAGGCATCAGAACACTAAGAAAGTAGCTACATGATATCTGAAATATGTGGCTGGGTTGATCAACAGATATGATATTATTGAATTTTGGTTGAACAAAGAAATTTGACAAGAGCAGGATTTGAACTTGTGACCTCAGGATTAACGTGCCAGCGCTCTATTACCAACTGAGCTATCTAGCCCTATGTTGGCAGTCTCCCTATTTTTGTGAATATCTTCGTCGGGGTGTCAGTCAGAAGCCATTCAACCTGTAACTGCCGTATAGCCAGGGATCACACCCAAGTTTACGATACAACCTGGGAAGCGGTAGTACAGGAATCACCTTAAGGAAATGCCACTTTTTATTTCAAATATCAAGTAATAAACCACAAGGAAAATTGACCGGGTCCGTTTCAATTGTGGTTTATTACTTGATAATGCTATTGACAAAGGGTTTCAATATTCATAGCAGGGGCTATTATATCAATTGCTGTATATATTTTCTGGTGAATGATGCTTCCCCTGGCGTCACTTTCTGTGCCATTTATGACCCTGAAAATGTTCCAGTTGGGTCACAGATTAGCAACACACCGCACACTGGCTACTTGGTTGGGTTAACTAGTCAACCAAACAGAGAGGCACAGGTAAGTTTCATCACTCTAGGTCCAGAACTCACCGCATGAGCATCCTTTAACTTCTGTGATTCCCATTTGCCATCAGCGTATGTCAGAACAGAGACGGAACCATCCGATGATGCACACGCTAAAACCAAACCAAATTCCTGAGGAGCCCACTGAACAGAATTGACTACAAAAAATAAACAAATTAAAAGCAGTTTATTCTGTCTTCATATACAGCTGTTTTTACAAGCTCACTCAGGGAGTGCGCTCTATTGGGGCATCTTGAATAGAAGAATGCAATAACTCTTCACATTCTAGCAGTTATAATCTTCTCAATGACATAGCTGAAACACAGGGGCAAACCTGTTCTCTTTATGATAAGTGTATATTGAGCTCCATTTCGCAAAGCACTAGTTTCATCTTTTTGTATGAGTTGTCAGCATTACCTTGGTAATTTGTATTGCGACAGCACACTTTGCTCATCAATTAAGACTGATCTTAGCTCTTTGTGAGATCGGCCCCTGGTTTCTTTTGGATAAAGCAATTATGGTGATGGGTCTTGCTTATGGACTCCAGTGCTGCAA
>CM021527.1:19011868-19024209 GCA_010994315.2 Pisaster ochraceus
TACTGGACCAGAACTTTTCTTAAAGACAAAGACCAGAATCAAAATAAAAGAAAAAAACAACAAACAAACAATTTGAAGATTTATTTCATTGTCTTATGAGTGAGTATACTTCAATACTGAACAGAGTTTAAAGATATTTGTCACATTGAAAGTCAACAAGGATATTGCACTGTAATGTGATGTACTATTTAATTGAAAATGCCTGCCAGACTTGTCAGTTCATACGTTGACTTGCCCTCTTGCCCGCCGTTCATTGTAAATTTCAAGTCCTGTTCATGGATCGAGAGCTTTTCACCCACCTCCCTAGAAGGGTCAGTTGTTCTGCATGGATCAAGCGATCTACGTGGTCCAGAGCCATGTTAATATGTTGTAGTGTGAGAAGGTCAGTCTAGTTGACACATGTCGGACCCGTGTTAAACTCTAACTTAACTTTTTTTTAGTGTTAAAAGGTCAATAGAAATCAGTGGTTACTGATCAGTGGTTACTCATGTTACAGTGACTACGGAAATCAGAATTGTTACTCATGTTACACCACCATGGTTTTCTTAATAACTTTTTATGTTGAGGTAGGTGATAGCTGACGTGGGTTGTAGCATTGTATAAATTTTGTTGATTACATCATGACATCCCTTGCGGTTCATCGCTTGATAACATCATGAAGAAAATTAATCAACCATGAAGCATTAAATATACATGCAAATAAAAAACACCATCCTGTTATGACTAACACTTCTTTCTTGTTAATCTTCCTCAGAGTCTCAGGAAATGATTGTATCTAGTATGAACAATGAAGATACACAGCCCTTGATATCTTTTTGCTTCATCTTATTTTCTGAGTGCTTGCATTTTAAGTGGTTACTAAGATGCCCTAGGTAGCCACTCTATCTTTGTTTGTATCAGAATCGTGCAGAATCAACGTGCAGAAAAAAACGTGTCATCAACAACACGTGTCACTTGAAGTGTACATGTGGCAAGGGAAAAAAATAAGAAAAAATAAACATGTTTTTTCCAACAACAAAAATTATTGTGTAATAAAAAAATTCTGGCACCAATTATCCTTAGAAATATTTCCTTTTGCAATACAATAGTTACAAGAATACGGTGTTTGAATCCTGTCTTATTTGATTTGCTTGGATGGTCTTGAGGAAATAGCAGAATTATATTTGCTTCCTATTGTATTAAGATGATGTTTAGATAAAACGGACAATTTAGAGAAAATCAATTATGTAAGTTTTTCTGATTAAGATTAACCATATGTGCTTTTTTTGTTTGTTTGAATGCATTCCCTCCAGTTATCATAAACTGCGTATTATGATTAGGAAGGAGGGAGGCATGAGCTGGTGTCTCTCCGGCATCAATGGATTTTAAAAAGTATATCTGTCAATATATTTTGTTTTCTTGCAGCGGAGTAAAGGCAGGAATTCCCATGATCATGGTGATGGTGATAATATTAGTATACAAAGCTACACAGCGGTGAGTACACAAACGCTCTTTGCATCTCAGGTTTCTTTCATTTTTTAGCTTTTTATAACATTCTGCACAGGAAATGCTTTTGCCAAGTGCTGTTTTCTTGTGCTTACAGTTTTTAGTTTTTAATGCTAACTTTTTAAATCTGAAAGTGAAGCAGACTTCTAGCTCCAGTCATCGTCATTTAGCAGTCGCAACTGAGATCCAATTCACAATGCCATGCCAGAAGTGTTTATCCCTCATCATGTTTTGAAGGTCCTCAATTTCAGACTCCGTGTCTCTACCGATCATGTCGGTGTAGTACGGAAGTCTCCAGTATAACACATCAGGTATGACCTGGTCTTTAGCATGATAGCAGTGGCCAGCAAAGCAGAGTCTGTGTTGAGCAACAGTAGCAGAAATTGGTGGAAATGTCTCTGTAAATCTGTTCTTTGGTCTTGTGTTCATGCCATGAGATATTCTGAACCCTCATAAGAAGCCTGGTGTAAAAACCATCAAAGCCATCTTGAAGCTCTTTCTTCATGGTCCAGGTTTCAGCTCTAATAGAAGAATGCTCTCTACACAGCTCTGAAGAAGGCCAGCTTTGTTGACTTTGCTATTGATTGCCAGATGTTATGAAGCTTGTTACAGGCATTCCAAGCAGGCTAAACCTTTGTAGATCAGGAAGTCCTTACTATCGGCAACATATGACCCACGGTACCTGAAGTCGCTGACATCGCTGTGTGGCCGTCACTGGAGCATATTGGCAGGTGGTTGTCATCCTCGTTAGTGGTCATGTACTTGGTCTTCTTTACGTTGAGAAACAGACCGGCCTTGGCTGCAGCATTCTCAACAAATGTTAAGAGCTCCAATCATCATGCATGCAATAAGATTAGGGATCCATTGACGTTACTGTAAATGTGTTGTCATATGAAAAGGGTTTCAGATTTAGAAAAGAAAAGTAACAATTATTAAATTCATTATTTTATACATTCTTAACTACATGATCTAAATTCCTAATGCAATAATTATGAAAAGTTATTTGTGAATTATGAATGGTTTGTTGATTTGTCACTGTACCATTTGTGAGAGGTTTCTTGCTAATTTTTGCTTAGCAGACATTTAATAAGCAATATTCTCTGCTGTAAAAGCAGCTTTATGAAATTACATGTAGGCCCCAGCCTTCTTGACAGGCAGAAAGTGTACACAGCTCTCTGGAAGAAACACTAAATGTAACGTATTAAGCATGCAGTCCATGCATAATTTGTTTGTAAACTTTTGGTATGAAAAGGGGGGCACTGTGCATAATTTAAAAGGGTCTGCCACTTTTACACTGCTTGAATATATACATGGATTAGGGAACAGTGGTACAACATTAAAACAGAATATTCCTTTTAAACAACGTAGTGTTTTGTCTGCCAATCATTTCCCTGGAATGTTGAAGGTTACTGTTATCTACAAGGTGACATGGTCTACTCAGATCTATAGTAGATTAACATGACCACCAGTCTTTATGCGGGTTGTTCTTGAATTGAAAAAGTAATACTGCCTGTAGCTTTTTCCCATGAGCAACTTCGTAGTGTCGGCACATCTGCATTAGATGGGATGCCAGTCATCTTGCCTCTCAGCAAAGTCACCTATAATAATAATAGCTAATAACTAATAGTGTGTTTCATAGCGCTTTATCTACGGGCATCTGAAAGTGCTTAGCATTATTTATTTCAAGACAGGTTTTGGGAAGTTTTTGAATTGTAAGACCCAGTAGAGTAACACCTTGTATCAGTTTACAAGGTGCTGCGGCACATTCAGCAGCCACTGCCAGAAACACCGGGGCAAACTCCTTCTCTTCGTGATAAGTGTAACTTGGTTCTTTTACGTGCATGACACACCACACAAGACATACGACTTTAGTCCCATCTGACATGTCTTCAGGATGAAGTGAATGGTTTAAGCATTATGCTTAGCCAAACACAAGTGGGAAGACCGGGACTGGAACTCACTTTCTGCTGGTCAGAAACACCAGAGCTTGAATCTAGTGCACTTGACCGCTCAGCCATGACATGCGACGATGTTTTTATAGTCTCCTGTGCAAAGTTTCCCCCGCAAAGCCCCCACACCCTCCCCCCCAACACATTGGCCCCCGACTCCTTTTCAGTGCAGCAGCATATGACATGAGTAATGATGTATGTACATCAGTACTACAGCTCATTATTAAACCCAGATGACATGAGTAATAATGTATGTACATCAGTACTACAGCTCATTATTAAACCCAGATGCCCTATTTTAAAATTTATGTAACAAATATTAATAGTTTTAAATCTTATAGTCAATTTGTTTTCCTTCAGACTGAAAAATCGAATTACTTTATTCAAATTACTATCAATAAATACATGAAATCTGAATAGTGTATGTTGATTTTTAAAAGTAATAAAGGGAGAAATGATTAAAAACAAAAATGTGTAGTCAGCAAATGAAACTTTAATCAAAAGACATCAGTGATCAAGTTAAAAAACTAAATATAAATTATAATTTCTTCAAGTGAATATTTTAGAACTTTATAAGTACAAAGTGCAAACAAATAAAATTACACAACATTAAATTTTATAAATTTTCTTAACCAAACTCTAAATAAGAAAAAAAAAATTTTTTTCAAATATTTCTGGATTATATTTTATTATTAATTTTTTTTAATTATATTATTCGTTAGTTGTTTAAGAATAAAATAAAGTATGTGGAGGGGTGACTCTGCAATGGATGACTTTGCAGGGGGCAACTTTCTTGGAGGCAAATTAGATAGGGGCGAGATGTCTGCTTACACACGCCATACATGATCATAATGTATGTTTGGTTTGCGTAACTAAGGCAATTTCAAACCAGAAAGAAACCTAAAGTGAGCCCTCTGTTGTCCATTTTCTCAAACCACTTTTTACTATTATAAAACACACTTCAAATGCTCAATGTATGCACCCTTGTTGGGAGTTAACTTTTAATTGATCCAAAAAGGAATCTCGGTTATCTTTCAGGATTAGGTTTTGACTGACTCAGTAAACTCGGCCTTAAAGGACCTCACACATTCCCAGTAAAAATGAGTCATCTTGCACTTTGTTAAAGCATAGAGCTAGGAGAGCTGGTCTAGATCAATCTGTAAATGAGAAGGGCAGGGCAGGGCAGAGTCTAACATGGATTTGATGACTTAAGCGAGTTTTGTTTAAACCACTCATTGACAATGATTTAAACTAGACAATGGAAGATTTCGCTCCAACTGATGAAATATTTCAAATCTTGTGATGTGCCCCTGTGGCGTTTCAATTTTCAAATTGCAATCTATTGATCTGTGTTTTTTATTTAGCTTTAAAGAATTTTTTATAACTGTCAAATGGTTTGTGAGAATTGAATAAAAGTTGCATTGTGTTGATCCTTTTCCTAAGGTAAAGAAACAATAAAAAGACATAGGTAAGAACTAAAGTGCTTGCATGGAGACAATTGACTTTGGACTAAATTTTAAGCACACAATTGCGGCCTGGAACTGATTTGCCATACATAGCCTTGCCAGACTGCTGGCTGTCAATGCACGTACAACAGCAATACTGCATGTCTGTATAAACACATTTGCATATTGCATGCTGAAGCTGTTTGTGCTTGTACTTGTAGCATCTGCAATCTGCATGTTGACAAAATATAGCTAAAGTAAATTTCCTAGAACTTAATAATTGAAATACCTTTTGGGCAAAAAAAACCCTGTTGGGAGTCATAAATCAATGCATAAATGTAAGGATTGAATTGAACTGAAGTGCTTAATAATTAATTTTATTTGCAGCTGTTATTTCTAAAATAAATTACAGTCAGCAACATATCCCTGTTGAATATGATTATCAATCCATATAAGTTCTGGAAACTAATTGAAGCTGGGAATTCAGATCCGGGTGACTGGTGTTTTTGGGGGGTTTTTTGTTTGAAGGGGAAAAACCAGGGAGCAGACTGTGCATAAATTTACACAAACAAATACTGTCAGGCTGTAATCTTGGAAATCAATAAAGGGCAATATCAACTATAGATTCTTCAAGCCTGTGGTATACTTCAGAAACTAAACACATACTAAACACAAATATTTCAGTTGTTATGTGCATCCTATTGGATACCCAAAGCATTAAAATGAACACATCTTGAGTTGTTTCTACCTTGATATTAGCAGCATGTAGACTGATATTGGACCCTGCCATATTGATATATGTTAACTAAGTACCTGTTCAGAGTCTGGTGGTTGCAAAAACATAAATTGCGAGGTCCTCACAACCTCTTCATTCAGCCTTGTGTTTAATCCCTCCAAATCACATGACCTCTCGTTTGGGAGTAGTCACGTGACAGCATTTTCCAGAGGAAAAAAAAACTGTTTCTGGTTAAAAAAACAAAAGTGTGTTTTTGCTCTAGAATGAAAACCACATGAAGTGTGCTTAAATGGCAATGTACAATGTTTATTAATTGGTAATTTCTGACTTTTCAAAAAAGTTACTGGGTCAAAATCAAAGGTGTATATAATTGATATGGCGATATGGCAGTATTTGTGCATAGTTTTTGAACAAGTTACTTGTGTGTTAATTTTTACTTTCCTCTAAAGAATGTGGTAGATTTTTAAACCATAATATGGCTTGATTTATTTTTTTTAGAAATCTATGATAACAATTTCCTCCAATCAATTCGGTTAGTTTGTTCTCTCCTGTGAGTTGCCAGACTGCAGCTCTTGCCATCTGCCTACATGACTATCTCCAATTCAAAAAGTTGGTTAGTGCTTTCTTGCAATGACATGTCCAGGTCATATATTTGGCAGGGGTAGGCATGGTAGGGGCAAAGATGAACATTTTAGCTTTCAGATGATCTTTTGTTCAATTTGAACATTCTCAGGACATGGGACAAGTAACTGTTTACCAACCTTTCCAAATTGTATGCATTCTCCTTTGTGCGACTTCAACTTTTTTCAGCTCAATCTTCCAACATGCAGACATCACATGGTCTGGTCGGAGTTGTTATTTAACTCATTGATTCATGTTTGGAAAGATGAGTTGCCAGTCTGAATTACATAAAGTAATATAGCTTTTACTGTTCCCTTTGTATTTGTAAAACTTGTGTTTCTGCTAAAAGAAAATTCCAAATGTCCGAGATCTGCCAAAAATTCCAGCAGGCCTCCCTTGAGCTGTATATAGGCCTCTGTTGATTATGTCATGATATTTTTGTAGTCACAAAAACAATCCCTGACAAAAAGTTATGAAACCTCAATTGCCTTCCAGAGAAAACAAATTTCTGTGAATTTGTTGTTGCTGTTAATGAATGCTTGTGTTGTTAATCATTGCAGTTTATTGTACCTGGAATGTTGACATTTATAAAGGCTGCAGGAATATTTAGGGACTAACCTTACAGGAAACCAGAATATTAGAGTTTCTCTGCTTTAGTGATGCTAGAGTTCAGGAATTTTCAATTTGTTGAAGAAATTTACCAATTAGGCTACAATGGTGTTCTGCATGCGAAACGCCAAAGTGTGTGGTTTTTTTTTATATATTTTTTTTACATAAACTCCAGCCTGAATGTCTGAATTATAATCACATTGTCTAGTTGCAGGCATGTTCTTTAATGTTACTTGTGAGAGCTGTTAACTATGTACTGTACATGTACACATAAAACCACACATTAAATCCTTCAAAATCCATTAACAGTGGCCTGTGGTTTGACACTTATGATTTGTATCAATTCAGATTGCACATCATTGGGTAACAAGATCTCAGCCAGTGCAGTGTTCAAATTGCTTAGTCAAGCTATGATTGGACAGTTTAATGTTCCAAGCCTGCTTGATGGTGCTTCTCAATGTCATCTTCCAAGTAAGGGATTTCCCCAAATTAAAGAAAGCACAGACACCAGGTCTCACAAAACCCAAACAAAACTCAGAAACTGGACCATCACAAGGGAACTGACTGGGTAATTTGTTTATTTATTAACAAATTTACCCAGTCAGTTTCCCTTCTGGTTTATTACTTGATATTTGAAAGTCTCATCCCCTTAATATAAGATGATCCCTCTGCTGCCACTTCCCAAGTTGTATCATAAACTTTGGTGTGATCTCTGGCTATGTGGCAGTTACAGGTTGAAAAAAGATATGATTTAAATAGCAATACTGCCAACAAAGGGCTAGATAGCTCAGTTGGTAGAGCACCGGCACATTAATTCGGAGGTCGCAGGTGCAAGTTTTGCTCTAGTCAACCTTTCGTTGTTCAACCCAAAACACTTGATTATTTGTCAAATTTTCGCAAGTCAGTTTAGATATATGTTAGATGGTTGAAAGATGATTAGACTGAATATTCCCTAAACCACTTTGAAATTACTTTCAATCAAATGACAAGCAAAAGTACTCTTTGTTCATAATAATGGTTGCATGGATTGCTGATTGGATCATGAGTTGTTTTCAGGTGTCCCTTTTTGTCTTTTCTGTGTTTCTAAGCCAGAATCACATTTTCATCCATAATTCACGTGTGATTTTGTGGCTTTAAAAGATGTGAGTATTAAACCAGACAATTACAATAGACCTACGTCAAGGAAGTCACAAAAGCATTAGAGGCAGTTGCCTCCATGGCCATACCTTAATAGTGACCTTTGATGTGGCCCTCTACACACATTAACATTTCCCTCAAAGGGTACCATTTTCAATGAAAAAGTGGCTTGCTCCTGCCAGACTAAACTATACCACCTATAATAGATTGGAATACAATGATGAAACCAATGGACAAACTTAAAGTTTTTTCTTCTGGAAACAAAATAATGGTGGCTTTGTCTTCAAACAATTTACCCATATATGAACATTCACACAATCAGAACATGGGCTCTCAGATTTCTGTTTATGTAACTAAAAGCTGTTGGTGTAACAGCAAGATAATTCTCTGAAAGTTAAACTCTGAAAGTCTTTGTTATTGGAGGTCAGGTCACTGCCTGTGAGAAATCAACAACCCATTCATAGCTTTATATGAAGTATACTGTGGCCACATTAGGATGAAAGTAAGCCAACTGTAGTCAGGCATGTTTGTGGTTAAGAAGGTAGACTTGGCCCAGCAGGCTACAGGTCTAGGGGGTCAGCTCTCACTCTGAGGCATTGTATCATTAGCTTAGTATCCTTGGACTGGACTGCCCTCTCAGCATACTGTTCTACTTCAATCTTGATTTGTTCTTTTCTATGGAGAGATCAGCTGATTTGGAGACATCTGGGAACTGAACCCGGAGGGTTGTTTTGCAGATGGCAGCCTACTCTCACTCAGTCTAAACTTATCACAGGACAGGTTGGTCCAGTGGATGTTCCTGGATTGTTTGTCTAAAATAAATGCTTTTCTCTCGCTAATGACCGTCTCGTATGTGTGAAGTGAAAATATAGGAACAAGTCTTCCATCGCATCATTGCTACAGAAAGTGATTTATGCCAATCTTTGTCACAAGTTAAACTTGAGTTATCCATCATTTCGTTGTTTGGCATCATCCTGATCATCATCAACTTAAAGCAAACTTAGCAAACCATCCTTAAGAGCCGGCCAAGTTCCAGAACAAATCACTTTAACATACATTATGAATCAGGATATTTCTTTCACGGTATTGCGTGACCTTACACTTCAGCTTGCAAATGTCTACAGAACGTGTGCCACTGGTATAATTAGGGAGCACTTTCAGGTATGTTTATAAGGTCTTTGTAGTAACTCTAGATATTCAGTCTGTAAAAGTTACTAACATTAATGCTACTTATTGTCTGCTTGTAAACAGACAAAAATGGCCTACATTATAAGACATACTTGGTAAAGTGAAAGACATCATTGGTTTTTAGTTAGTGAATAATTCAAATTCTTTAGCATAGAAAAACACATTTAACATGACCAACATGTACAAAGAGGTGGCCATGGGTCTAGTTTGGTTTGGGTAATCAAAATAAAAAATTCAGCTTTTAGGGACAAAGTTCTCTCACATTTATAACAGTATTTTAGAGTGAAAAGGTCTCAGTTAAATAGTTTTACTGACAAATGATGATGTTCAAAGGGCTGTTGTTCAAAGAACTGATAATGTAGCAAACCTTTAAATATTGAATGATGTAGCAAAGTTCTGTTTGTTTTTAACTCCTTTGAAGTGCATTTGAAATTCTTTGTTGAGAGCAAGTTCTCTGGTCACGTTGTAACATTAACAAGGATGTTCTTATGTTCTTATTAACAATCTTATCATTCTGTCTTCATGCGATAGTCAATCAATTTGTACTTGGCACAGAAATATTTGGGTATTTCATACATCTGCCAAATTTACAGGCTGGAGAAGAGTATGTGGACCTATTATGTTTGTAAACTATGTTTATATTCCAAGAAATCCCTTTGCTGGAAATAAGACGTTTTAGCTGACGTAGCAACTGGGGAAAATTTTTAACTGAAATTTGGACTGTGTATGTTGTTGGTTCTTGAGTGTTAGTGGTTTGCAGACACTTTATTTTCTATCTTCTGCTTAGGCTCATGGGAAACTATTCTATCTTCCAGTACTTTATCAGGGCTCGAATTTGGAGGAAATATCCACAAGACCACAGGGCTTGTAGCTAACATGTTTTACTGGACCAGAATTTATTTTACAAGACCAAAAACAAAATGAGTTGAAGAAGCACTATGAGAACATCTATCTCATTTGTCTTATGTGTAGTACTTCGCTACTGAAGAGAATTGAAAGTTGTTCATCAGACTCACAAAAATATTACACAATGTAACTCATTGTGTAATATTTTTGTGAGCCTATTATTACTCAATAGAAAGCACAAGACCACCGGGCTTGTCTGGTTATGAGTTTACTGGCCCGATGCTAAAATCACTGGCCTCGGGCCTGTGGTCCAGTGTTAAATTCGAGCCCTGCTTTATACTTGCAAACAAAAGAAAAGAATGACAAACATTTAAAATTGTTATCCACAGTTGGGATTTCAGTTGTTTCTGATCGTGTGTACTGAACTATTACATTTAAAAACTTCCTTGAAATAACATACAGGTTGGCTTTGCCGCTTAGGTTCTTGATTAGTGTGTGTATACACTGTGTGTAGATTTTGCATTTAATTCACAGGATCCTATATAAGATTTAAGATCTTGCAATATTATATTGGATGCAGAATACAATCATGAGGTAAATTCTGGACTATTCCATCACAAGACAAGGCCGAGTGAAATGGATAAGCCAGATTTCAATGAGTGATTACATTCTGTGACAATGCAGTGCACTAACAAAATACATTCAATATTTGTTTTATAAAACATTTAAATATAATTCATAGTAGATCCATGTAACAAATTTTTACAATAAACAAACATGGAAGGACATCCGCCCCACACAGAAAATTCTACAACCCCTTCTAAACAACATGCAGACACCAGACTTGTCTGCCCTGATACGGCCTAGCCTCATTTGGACGGGGAACGATTATTTTTGAAACAGCGCTGTGCAGCGTCACTGTGAAGTGCCCCAAGAGTCCTGTGTTTAACATTATAGGACTCCTAATCCTATACTTAACTTTGGAGCATCACGGATCATGCATCGCGGCATGAAGTATATTTGGCAAAATAAAGTATGACACCTGATGCGTGTTCCACAGTTCAAATGAAAAGGATGTGTGAGGTATAAAGAAATACAATCCAAACTAGCTCACTCCTATGGGTTTCTGGTGATTAGCAGCGCCATTTTCTGTAAAGTAGGCGTGGCTTACACTGGAACTGAATGACATTGAACACCTAATGTAGAACAGGGTAACAGTCATTCCTCCCACTGACACTTTTTGCATGGAACATTTTTGCATGCAGTTTCAGCCAATTGGATCCATTTCTGTCAGACTTGTGACCAGAATTGCTTGATTTGTCCCATTTCAATAGGTCAAAACACAAACTTTAAAAACATGCGTGATTGATCTCCTTTTTGTATGCAAAAAATAGTTAATGACCTGTCGTTTGAACTCCCAAGTATAGTCTTTCTGGAGATAGCTTGAGTTGGGCCATGAGCTACTTTTTTTATTTATACCATACGTCCTTTTGGTTGGTAAGCAGTTTGCAACAACGAATCATTTACACTTCAAACATCATGCGGAAAAAAAGAAGGTGGAAAAACAAGCACAAATTTAAAAAAAAACAACCGACTTGTTTGAAATTCATATGTGTCAACGTGTCATTATCAGTGTTGGTCTTTCAAGGACTGTATCACGGAGGTGGAAATCTCATTGGTCATTCAAAATGCTATTAGAATGGTCAAAGAGCGGTTCTAGGATGCTCACAACATTTTAATAATTACCTTTTTATGGCCGTATTGACATCGCAGATACCACTTAATAACTATTTTACAAGTCAAAAATGCACCTCTCCGCGCGGCTTTTTCAGCCGAGAGTCAAAACTGCTTATCTATGATAATAATATGCATTGACCCCTTGACGTCATCAGCGGCTAGAAACACACGGTCAGCATTTGACACACACATATAAATGTCTCTTTTTTGAGGAAACAAAACAAAATCAACAATCCTTATGTTATACAGTAAAATAATCCTTCTGTCCATCCAGTGTTTCCTATTAAAATTGTGTCATTGTAAAATGAAGCCTACACGTTGGGTAGTCTTTCATAAACAAACTTTAAGATTTCCAGACCGTATGCTTCGCCTCGTTGAATGGAACATTCCATCTTTCAACTCATGAAAATATTCTTACCATTGCACTCATTTGTATAATATTTTATATTTTCCTAGTAATGAGATTAAAGAGAAGAGGTAACAAGTCCTTAAAAGAAAGTGGGTGGGGTTTATTATTCCATATGCAGCCACAGGTCTACTTTGATCATGACAACACAGCCCCTTTAAGGGATCCTCAAAAACAAATTG
>CM021527.1:19024351-19062875 GCA_010994315.2 Pisaster ochraceus
GAGAAACTCATTTCTTATTTTACTTGGCCTAACCTGTAGGCCTGAAGCTGTAGAGAAGACCACATAGAAATGTTTCAGGGTTTTGTTTTTTTCAGATGTAGGAGGGAAAACCCCCCCAAAGTGGGAATGTAATCAGGTGGGGACGGAAAACCCAATTCACGTGCAAGGTGGGATTTGGACCAGGGTCTACCAGAGGTGAAAGGCACTGGGGGTTAGATGCCACTGAGCCTACCTGATCCTAACTACTTGTTGAAAGGAGAGTAATTCAATTGACATGTGCAGTGTACATTTGTACAAAGTTCTAACAATAGAGTTTTTTAATAAGTTGTTCTATAATATTTCTTATTCTTTTGATATTGAATAAATGGTGATTGTCTAAAATGGTCAATTTGAAGTTTCACTTACTCAGGAGGTTTGGCTAAGAGTCTTGATCTGATGAATTTGAGACTTATTGACTCACAAAAGGTACAACTTTAAATACAGTGATAGTGGTAAATGTTTCAATCAGTCTGCTTTTATCTTCAGGAGATCTTCTGTTTTTCCCCTTGTCTTCCTCTTTACAAAATCTTTTCTGCAACGTATTTTATGTAAAGAAAGCTTGGACAGACTTGAAAATTAACATATAAACTTGGGCCTTATTGTAAGTTAAAATGTCTTGATTACAACACAATGTGTCAAATTACACTAAATCAAAGTTCATTAATTAAAACAAATCATAACCCCTGAACTACAAAATGTATTTTTTACAATCTATACATGATTAGGAAGGTCAAGCAAAGTAAAAAAGAAAAGAAGCACCCCAGTTGGGTAGGGTGACCCCCACTTCGGTCCAAACCTGAAGTTAAAGTAACATATCTTCATGACAGTGATTATAAACTGATAACAATTGAACTTTAAACAATTATATAAAACCTTTTAAAAATAAAAAGTTCTTCACATTTAATGACAATTTTGGTCCCGTAAGCCCTTTTTTTTTTGTCAGCAAAAACTTATGTCTAGTTTGTCTCTTATAGCACAAAGTTTATTTGACTGCAGGGCGCAGATTAGACCATGGTCATACCTTGGTTAACTTCAAAAAAAGACTAAATGTTGAAAGTTCACTTAGTTTAAGAGAAAATGTCATATGATAGAGACTGTTTTTCTTTTATTTCCTAATTTCTTACTTATTGTAGTCCTGTACTACTCTTCTTGCATATTTTTCAGACACACTCAGATAGAACTGTAACCTTTCCTTTATGTAGCAGTACAAACTTCATACTAATCCTGGGATAATTACCAGATCTAATGCAATGTATATTAATGAGTTCTTCGGTCTGAAATTCTTAATGAACTTTGAATCTGACCTGATTGCATCGCAAACTGATTGCCAATAAATCGGTCGATGCCTGGCCGATGTCCGGCAGGGCATCGTACAGTCCGCACACATCAGGCGGGTCAGGGCCGGGCCAAATTTTTGACAACCCAGACAATCCATAATATCGGCCAATCGCAGGGACATAGGCAGGACAGTGGACAAGTGCCTGCCAGACTCCGACCCGGGCCAAGACTTCGACTCCATTTCCATCATGGCAGCATGCAGGGCACCCTGTCCTGCGATCTTTTGCTGACCTCTACACGCCGGTCAATGCCTAGAAATCGCACATGCCGCCCGGCCTCCGCTTTCATTGTGACTTAGGCCCCCTATGTATTATGTAGTGTGGGTACTTGCAAGAGCAGCTTTTGCAACAGGATTACATGTAAGTGTGAAGCCAGACTCGCTGGAACATATTTGAATGTATGCTCAAGTTCTCTTAAAAATTTGTTTTAATTTATGGCTTAAAATTCACACGTGTTTGTCGACCCCTAAAATCGGGGACTTATTTTCGCTCTCCCATTGTATGGACTTTCCATTGGTGTTGTACTTGGAAGCATAGCAAGGACGCAAATGAAGCAGTTTTAAAATAAGGAACTTCATGAAAAGTGCATTTCAAGCCACATTTCTGAAAAGCTGTCGGCAAAATCTTCATGATAGTGTGCATCTTTATGAACAACAGGGTGTACTAAACTTGACTTCACATGTAAAGCTGTCTTATTAAGCTTTGCAGCTTGTCAGAAAATGTTACACAGCATTCCTCAACTCATCTATTGGCCCAAATGAGCTGCTGTGCTCACTCTGTACTGAGGGTTTGTGATGCTGCTCTTACATCCCACCGATCTCTATTGCTATAAGCCGACAAGTTCAAAACTCTACGCCCTGCTGTCTTTTCCTTCATGGTACATGTGTTAGAGCACCAACAAACAACCTTAGTTAGCTTTGCAGTTTTTCAAGGTAAAATAAACCCTGCATACTTGTAAGCATGATCTGAAAATAAAATAAATAAACAGAAGTTTAGCCTCCTGTCAAACTTGAAAGGAAACCCGTAATTAAAAAGAGGATGCACCCTAGACCCCTTCCTAGGGGATCTTTTTAAGCCTTGCTGTATGTTTGAAATAATTGTGTTTACTTAAACAAGCTGTGTCACCTGAGGGGAACACCTTTACTTCTTTAAACCTGTTGGCGGCAGCCAAGGTGAGCCAAGTATTTCCCAGCTAGATGACTAACAATAAAGCAATGATTTATCATAGAGATTAAGAGGCATTGGCTATGTTAGAGCATTTAAAGAGTTATTTCCAACCATTATTTTCTTTGAATTATTTTGTACACTCCAGACTAGGGTTGAAGCTAGGGGCTGCCTGTTAACAGAAGAGGGCACCACAATACACAAGGCTCTCTATTCTTAGAAAACAATGGTGGGAGAGCAGAATTGTACCAAAGGGAGGGTTACACAGGTAGCCTGCAGCCACATTTAAGGTCTTTTCTGTAGGCTTAAGGGGAACTTGAGGGTGTCTCAGGCGTCCCTCCACTTACATAGCCTGAAGGTTGTTTTGATTTTGGATAGAACTTTCAAGGGTGAAAGAGTGGAGGAAGAAATTGAGCTTTGTCTTGGGTCCCAAATGGCACTGAAAGGGGATTATCTCTGGATTAAAGAAGTTTCCTTTAAGCCAACAGATTTATTTGTTCATTTGGGGCGAGGCTGTTCAGTTTAGAAAGTGGGCTAGATTGACACCGGTCCATGCTAGAATTTCATATTTTTTCTGATTTAAAACATTCTGTTTCTTTTAAATGATTTTGTACACAACCAAGACTTACCAAAAAATGAAGAATTTCGTTCAGATTATAAACCACAAGGGAAACTTACTGGGAAAATGTTAAATAATTTGGGATTGAACAAAGAAAAGTTGACTAGAGCTAATGGTTGAATGGCTTCTGACGGGCACCCCCGAACAAAGATATTGACAAAAAAAGGAAGACTGCCAGCATAGGGCTAGATAGGTAAGTTGGTAGAGCGCCGGCACGTTAATGCAGAGGTCGTTGGTTCAAATCCCACTCTAGTCAACTTTTCTTTCGTCATACCCAAATCTTGTTAATAACGCCAACAAGATCTGAACTAGATGAAGACTGGTTCCATTTACTTATTAGTGCGGATAGTATACATCCGGCTTGTTCAGAGTTGCCATAACATACACTAGGCTACTGATCAGATCATCAGTAATGTGAACCTTTGAACAAAATATGGGTTGAATCATGTCACATTGTCACTCATACATGTACCATGCACTCACTTGCGGCTTTTCAGAAAAGATTATATTGGCCTAGTATGTGTACCCTAGGCCAAATGACATAATGACAAACCCTGCCATTATGGAGATAGTAATGTAATTGATATTTCTTGTAAACCTGAGTGGTATGCCTATGGTATGGGAGATCTCCACGTATAAGATGTGCAGTTCCACTTTGGTTGAAATGGTGATGTATTTTTTCCCTGTGTACATTATGCCTGCTGATTTCTCGAAATCACCCCCAAAAAAAATTTCAGGAAACTACAACAAATTGTTATACATGGTTTTTACATAGACAACATTAGTTTTGTTATGCTTCATTGTGTACACTCTCCACAAAATAAATCCCTGATTTCTCTGGAAAAATTGCACAGTTTTACCTCCATTAGAATACGATTGTGTAAATCCTTGGAAAGAGGATGACGATGTGGAAAGATATTGCTGGCTAAGTTATCGCTTGTCAAGTCAACTTTAGCGACTACTCAAGGCAAGTTTGCTGGTTTAGATATTTTCCCTTTTTAAAAATAGAACGACAGCTCTTGATTGCTGGCTTTGGCACAAGTCCTGGCTTTGGCACAAAGTTTGTGTCCTCAGTCTATTCAGCTGTGGTTTTGGCTGCGGCTTACCCATAAATGTAGTCTCTATCTAAGATGTTGATGTCCTGGATGAGCTTCCTGCAGAAGTTTCAACATAAGAAGACTGACCTTCATCTTGTGGTTTAATTAATAAACACTCAATGTTTGTTTGTATAACAGGATGTATCACTTATTTTCAATAATTCTGGGGAGGGGGCCTGGCATTGTCAATGTCGTCCCAAAATGTTCACATGAATTATGTGAAATATGTCAACCAAAATTAGGAATAAATTACTGGGTGCCTTATCCCTACTTGTACAACTAGCGATGACAGATTTGTATGTTATTGGCTATTTCCTGCCTACTCAAGGTCAACACGCTTCTAATTTCAGTTCCGAAGTAAAAATACCCTGACCCCCCCCTCCTTCCTAAAGTTTGCATCCACCCAGTTTGCTTGAAATTTGCTTAAAGTAGTGCATGGACTTGGTGGGAGTGAATGGTACAGTACTGTCAGGATAGGTGTAAAGCTGGTTTTGTCTTCTTCTGTATTGGGGCCCTATACTGTGTGGGAGTGATTGTATATTTCTATTGATGAGACGCTGAAGGACTAAATGGATCATTATGATTTCTTTGCTCATGGATTTTCTCCTGGTATGTACAAATTAGTCTTGCTCATTACATGCAATGAGTTGCGAATGTGTTTGTTTGGCCAAACTTGACAATCCAAAGTTTATTTTTGTTCACAAGGTCCTATTGTTGACTAGTTAATGTGTTACAAGGATAATTTTAGATTGGCTAACCAACCTTACAGTTTTACATAAATAAAAAAAACCTAAAAATATCGATTTTACAAGTATATATTTTAAAAAGTAAAGTAAAAGTAAACAAAGATTTTGTTAGATTGGCTACACAATCTTTTTAGGTAGTGTGTGGGATATTTTTGTTTTGTTTTTTGCAATAATGTGTTTTATTTATCACTGAAGTTTAGGTATTAATTTATTTTATGCCGATGGTAAAAGTATACACACATTGTGTCTCATAATGGTTGTTTTTAAATATGTTGTTTTCTCATTATGTATTTAGAGTAATTAATGGTGAACTCAGTCAACAAAAAAGTGCTAGACAATTAAGCTTCTTGTCCCTTCAAACTCTGAATTGGCTGCATTGATTTCAATTCATTGAAAAAAAACCAAGATGGTTGACCAAGGTGACTTTCTTGTTAGCCAGTATTTAGTAGCCTACTACTACAGCAGTGAAGTTTGTTTTCATTGGAAACGCAGACCAAACTGCTGAACAGGTGACTGTTAAGAATGAAGCTGTCTAATGTTGCTCTGGCTAGAGCCAAACCAGTTCATATCTTGACACTCTAGCTGTGTATATAGAAGGGGAGACTTTCACCAAGTGGCAGTAGACATACATGTGTAACAAGAGATTGTCTATTGTTTACAGACTAACTGAGATTGCATTCAGTGTGCTGCCACATAGCGTGTCTAGCTTCACAGGAACATACAATTTTAAAGACACAAAGCCTTTGTAAACTTACAGAAAGATGAGATAAAGCCCTTTCTTCACAAGGGAACTTTACCCTCTCACAGATCCACAGACCTATAAACTGGTTTTTTATAGTTGAGGGTTTTTTCTTCACTTTTTGCCTTAGAAACCAAATTGAAAAAAATCCTGAGATGCTGCTTGATCATAAACATGCTTAGTTTCTTAATGACATTAAATGGTAATCATTGAGTTTTGCATTGTCAGGAGACAGACATCTGTAAACATGTACATAATATATTTGATCAAAATGGCATGGAAGGAATGAGTGGGTGATTTCATATTGTGTGTTGTCATGAGGGGGGCAGTCATGTCAGCATGAGTGTCAAAAGTAGGCCATTATGCTTTCTGTGTCTTCACAAAGAGGCACATTGTGTGACTAACTGTTTAAGAACACCTCAAAAGGCAAATGTCTGAAAACCTTTTCATCAGACTGTATGACATAAAAACAAATTACTAAACCAATTAAATTACTTAATTAATAAGTTATGACATGCCTATATCTTTGTGAAAGTTATACCAGTGGCACTAC
The DNA here is from genome assembly GCA_010994315.2 of Pisaster ochraceus. Lineage (NCBI taxonomy): Eukaryota > Metazoa > Echinodermata > Asteroidea > Forcipulatida > Asteriidae > Pisaster > Pisaster ochraceus. Next base: position 19,030,646 of record CM021527.1, read on the forward strand.
ATGTATATGCTGTGAGATTAACTTTTCATTCTGGTTGACTGACATGTTTGTTTGTGCTGTACAGTAGGCCTAAATTCCATACAAAATTGTGGGAAAGTTGTACCCTTCAATATCTGTCTCCCCCTAAACCCAAGTAGAATTTCCTAGAATAGTACTGGTACATAAAGGCAAGAATTCATTGAAGGAAATAAGTGTCTACACGCACAGTAATTCAGAATGTGTAGAACTGCATGTAAGGGCCAGAGGCTCCTGACGTCCTACAGAGTGGGATAGGGTCTCTACTCATCAGGGTGAATAACAATCTGTCACATGTCATTAGAACCAAATGATGTTTGAAGGGAAAGTATCCAGTCAGCTATTAGGCAAAGTAAAAAAAATAAAAAAAACATGTTAAGCGCCCCTGCCTGCTTCCTTTTTGGGGGCTACATGGATTTTTTTATTTTTTTTTTACCAATTCAAAATACGATTTAAAAAACATAAAATATCAACTGATCGATTATACAATACTTGCAAGTCAGAACCGATAGTCCAGTTAAACGTTCACATTTGTACGGTACGGATTACTGTGAAAAACTTCACTCAAATGTGCAGCAAGACGCAGACCACAATAGCTATCACATCATTTCCAATCATTTAAAGACTGGTAGTCTGTGTTATATATTGCTACTTTGCATACTACATAGAGGCAAGAAACATTAAACGCAAGAGAACAACGCAACAGAATGAGAGCATACGCCCTCTATTGGTGAAACATACAAGCACGTTACACAATAGTACAAGAATGCCTTGAACTAATAGACCACTTACATGTACCTGCGCATGCTTGGGAAAAATGTTAATAAACCCACACAATTTTAACCAGCATTATCGCTGGTGGCCACTACTAGCATAGCATTGGTGTGGTCATCTCTGTAAGAATCACCATGGAAGTTGGCAACAATGTACAGATTTTGATTTTGAGACTTAGGCGTCTAATGACAGACGGAGAGACATGCTCATTGTCAGGAAAAACAGCCCACTACAAAGCATTTTACAAATTGAAGGTTTCTAAGGAAACCTTACAACAATACAAACTTTATGAAATCCTTTATTCTGCACTAAATGATTAAAATGAAAAGATTTGAAGGTCATATAATTTCTCATTTCAGTTGATGTTCAGTCTCTTTTGTTGTTGTATGTTTTTAATTCTTTTTGTTCAGCAGTTGCCTATACCAGCTGGTGGTTTAAGCTACATATATTGTTTACTTTATGAAAGGTACATGTACAGTGGGCATGTATGTGAAGGCCTACCCTTTTAAAAAGAATTGTTAAAACATCTAAATTTACAGTATGTCTGGTGAGAAATGTCAAGCATGAAGTGATTTTAGACATTAGTGAACAATTTCTTTTGTACAGCAAAGATCACTTAGCATTCACTGGGCTTGGAACTTCCTCAGTCTAAAACTGCTAGAGGCTTGGCATGGATTGTTAGATATGATGACTCGATGAGAGCGTGCATATTTTATGAGTAGTGTTCATTAGATACTGGCGTCAATCGCAGCCTACGCTCTCGTGAGTGATGAATATGATCACTTTCATGACGAGCTGATTGCAAGTAGGAAAAGGTCGCGTGAGACTGTTCTTGGAAATATTCTTGCTTAAAGATTAATGATAAATGGTCCAAAGAGGAATAAAAAGCTAAGTGGGTTTTACACTGTTCTGAAATGTTGTACAACCTTGAATTAACCCTCAAAAATTGACTCTTGCTTTTAACCATAGTATCCTTAGTAAAATCCCAATTACAAATTTACATTTTCCTCATGGAATAACAATAACTAGACCTACATGATGTAGTTTTTGTTCTAAGCAAGCGCATGTGTTTTGGCAGAGAAAATAGCAAACCACTGGCTGAAATGATGTGAAACATCACATCCTGGCAAGAAGAAAACAGGATCATTGCAAGTCTGGCCATTATAACATCATAATCCTTATGTCACCAATCTGTGTCTGCCCTTCAGTCCAGTTCATTTTGTAAGCAGTTGCTTTTGGGTTCTCAACATGTTCTGCATTTGCCACAATAAGGTGGTATATAAACATGCAGAGCGTCTATAATTTCTTTGTTCTAGATACAACTGCCACATTGGTTGTTTTTTTCTTCTTCACTTCAATAAGACGCTAGACTATGAACTCATCTCTTACAGCTCAAATAGAAATGTTTGGAAGCAATACACTTGGATTTAATGTAATTCAATCCCTGATATCGTCTTAATTAGCTACATTATGATGTATTCATAAATACCCCAGACAGTTTCGCTATTCCTATTGGTGGAGAGCATGTCACGTGGGGGTGTTTAAACAGATGATAAAGCACGGCCAAGAGTGTTTATAACCGGCTGGCTTTGCGTGTTGGGCGCGCAAGCTCACGGTACGCCAATTTAATTCTGCAGAACGCAATATATAGCTATTAGTACCAGTGCGTAATCTATTTTTACACGCACGTACACACAACCCAACGCGCACCAAACATAACTTTTAAAAAGTTTTTTTTTTTCTATAAAAAAAAATCGTTTTTTAACAAAAGGGCATTTATGAATGGGAATAAAAGAGTAGCGACTCACTCTTAAACGGCCGTTTAAAAACTCGTCGCCACTCTTTTATTCCCTTAATATTTATCCCCATGTGATAATATCAAAGTTTGAAAATGTAGCCTTTAAAAACCATTCACTAGGGGAAACTCTACAGTATGATGACAACATCAAATCTACATTCTGAAAGGATTACATCACTGATTTCATGCACAGAAACCATTTCATAATGATGAGCCATATTGTCTGTAGAATTCCAACAGCACTTTTGAATTTCATTTTTGTTATTACTGACTGTTGTACTTATAAAACATTACACTTTGCTCAGTAGATAATTTGCATTTTATCTGTGTTTGTGTCAGAAAAGTTTCCCCACTTTGACAAAAAATGTGCGGACCACTTGTAAAATCAGCAGGAGCCAGATTGTGTAAGGGCTAGAGGATGTGGTTGTTGTATAGCAGAGCATGGATGGGCGAAGGCAGCCAAAAGCTGGAAATAAACTTATGGGGGTTTTTTTTGGGGGGGGGTGGGTGATGAAATTTATTTTTAAAATGCTAACACTGAAAAGAAGGACACAACAGTTAACCCCTCCCATGATCAGTTTTTAGTAACAAGAATTAACCAGAATATTACAACATTTAATTCAACAACTAAATGAGAGCGGAGGGGCTAAAATAGAATTGGCACTTACAACAGATGGAGAGCGGTGCAGTTCTGGCAATTAAAACAACAGAAAATGAAAGGATCCTCAAACTTTGTTTTCAATGGCCCACAATCTGCATCAAGTGTATACATGAACTAGCTAGGTCTAAACTTGTGCGTTATCAATAAAGTTCACCCTGTTTGGATCTTATTCATGAATCGGGTGTCTTTCTTTCATTCAGTGGTTTTGAATGCAAGTTTGGTGTTTTGATAGACTGGGTAAGTCCCACGTGTATTTGAAAATTTAGACTTATTAAAAGTGCACAATTCACACATTATATTGATGTACATAATTTGTTAATGTGTGCTAAAGTTACATGGCTAAGTTTCATCAAAGCATTGAGTTCTTATTCTTGAGGACAGGAGTGAACTTGTGCTAGCTGTGTAAAGATCAATGCTGACATTTGCATAGTGGGGCACAGTACAAGCAGTTTGTAATAATTGTATGGTTTCATACTGTCATTAATCATTGGTCATCGGTCATGCGATCTGCCTGAAGCTAATTCTTCATCAATCCATTGTCACAGCGATCTTACAAAGTAGCCAAATGGAAAATGTGTAGAAGCTGGGTAGCTTACATTGGAAGGGCGAGTGAAGCTGCTAAAACAAAAACCCAATCTCATGCTGGATTAGTTTGCGTGGTAAGATAAGTCTGCAAAACTAAAGGTTCAAAATGTACTGTATATCTGGATCTAATCCTCATTTCATCGAGGTCTTCAGTTTTACCTCAAGAAAACCCTTTTGGTCGGCATCGGCGTCTTCTTTCTCCGACTTTTGCTCCAATTTTAGTTAATTCTTTTTTTAACCCGCAATTTGGGTGCTCTTTTATCAAGAATCGATTGCCACTTGTAAGTGTGTGGGTTATCTGTGATATATCTACTTGATAACTTTGACATATTTAAAATAAAACTTTCACTACAAATCAAATCTTTGATTACCTCATCTATTTCTACTGTAACTCAATAGGAGGGTTGTATTTGATTTTAAATCAAATCTGAAGCAAATGTCACGTTGATGTAACTGTGATCTCATTATGGTAATAGTGGCATTGACAAGAGGTCATATTATATAATAGAATTGCACATCTACATGGTAAGCATTACTGCAAGTTGTTTTCTCCAGTATTTTGGGGAACTGTATTGGTTTGTACATTGAAAGTGTCTTCTTCTCTAGAAAGTCTTTGAACTTATTATCCATTTGCTATTTCTTTTATTTAAAATTGTTTTCTACAGGGTACCAGTACCAGACGGTCCCGTACATTGACCAAAGTGACATCATTGGCAACACTAGTGTCACCCATTTCATCTGTAAAGAAGGTCGGACATGCACTTCAGGTGAGGAAAATAAAAGTCAGACCAACCCCCAACCCCTCCTGTTACCCTCCCATATCCTTCTATATCGTCTTTGCCAAAATAGAGGATTCAGAAGGACTGAGGGGGCTGTAGGCCCAAATAACAATGGCTATCACTGGTCACAAAACAATTGTAAATTCTCACTTCAGGGCTCAATTTCATAGAGCTGCTTAAGCAGAAAAAAATGCTTCAAAATTTTCTGCTTAGCAAATATATGCAGGATACCAGTCACAGATTGTACACGTGAAATGGTATTTTGGCTGATAAACTTATTGTGGTAAGCATCATTTTGCTGTGCTTAGAAACTTGTTGTGCTTAAGCAGCTCTATGAAATTGGGCCCTGGTCTGTACTTACATACTTGTGCATGCAACACATCAATGTGTACAGTGCTATTGCTATGACCTACCACATGATTGGTCCCTAGCGTGATTGTGTGCTCCACTGGATGGTCTTGTTTTATACTCATTTATACTAGCCCTGGGTGACTAGTAATATCTACTTGTCGACTAGTCACATCACAGTAAGTTGTGACTAGCCGACTACTCGACTAACACTGGTCCAGCTGCTTCAAAAAGTTCTGTGGTCTTGATCTTGCTTTCAGCTGTCATTTGTTTTTCATAGATTCAGAAGAATCAATGACAAAGGTGGTATCCTCACAACAAGTGCTGTTTTCCTCCCAATTTGGAGTTACGTAGGCATTGCATAAACACGGTTTCTATCCGTTACAGCACTGTAGTCCACGTCATATGGTTAAACACGACATCGTGTTTACAAATTTCCAGCCTGACAAGCTTATGGGGAAATTTGTCTTTGACTTTTTGTTTTAATGCAAGGTTAGAAGGTTGCATTCTTGTTTCTCCATTTGAATCCATTTATTGAAAAATTACAGAAAGTCAAAACTGAAATACACACTGTCAAAGCACAGTCACAGAGAAAGGGTATTTAACATCGCGTTTACACCTGATCCTGCAAGGGCGATCAAAGGAGGATCAGATCCTGCAAGGGCGATCAAAGGAGGATCAGATCCTGCAAGGGCGATCAAAGGAGGATCAGATCCTGCAAGGGCGATCAAAGGAGGATCAGATCCTGCAAGGGTGATAAAACTGATCGCTAACGCCTTTACACTTGAGTCTGATCCCGCATTGATCCGCCTTTGCCCGGCCTCGGTTCAACGGAAGTTCCACACTTTGTTTTTGATCCACCTTGCAGGATCAGATCCTCCTTTGATCCTGCAATAAAGGGGGATAAAAAAGGAGGATCAGATCCTGATCGCTCTTGCGTTTACACTAGCTGTTGATCGCCCTTTGATCGCCCTTGCAGGATCTGATCCTTCTTTGATCGCCCTTGCCAGATCAAGTGTAAACGCGGTGTAAGTCTAACTTGGGGATGAGAGAAGAGTAACACAACCTGTGAACATTTCTTCAAGAATGGTGGTCAAATTTTACTAGGGATTATCAAATGTTGGTTGTTTTGTGTCATTGAATTGCAATTCAACTTTCTAGTTTCTGACAATATTTAATATGCACAGATGTCTGGGCTCAATAGCTGATATGAAAATGGAACATAGCATTTTACTAATGATCATTTAAAAAAATCATTTACCAATCAGTCTTTTTTTTTCATTACTGCTTACAGAAAACCTCCATGTGCTGTAATTGTATACTAATTTAGCAACAATGTTCCGTTGGTCACTATCCCGGAGGCGTTTCCTACATCAATTAAATTTTTGTTTTGTGTTTATGTGTGCAAAGCCTTTTCATGAATAATCAAGTTTTAAATAACCTTACTTAGTCCAACACCGCAACCTATGGCAACATAATCAATTGTTATTTCCTTAACAACAGCCTTGGCTGTTACATGTTGTTTACGTAGAAGTACAAGGTTTCATAACCAAATAGTTCTGCCACTTGCGCCCACTTTCCTCTCAATCTACGTAAATAGACAATCTTTTTTGCAGAGTTCTTACTTTTAACGAGTTTGATAATTTCGATGACTATTTCAGTCAAGGTATAATAATTCCTATTTCCGTACCTTAACTTTTTTCTTCTATTGAGTTTCCTCATAGGATTTTGGTAAGGTCATGTGTGTCACAGGATTTAGTATTTAGGGAAATGTTGATCAATTTAAAAATGGTTTCAGTTTTGGGATTTCCTTTTGATCACCACAACGACCATCTTTTTTAGATTTAGTTACAGTTCAGCAACATCTCCTGAGATAAAACAGTCTCAGAAGATGAAATCACGCCTCAGTCTTCCCTACAAATAATTCAATTTGAGAAAAGTAAAGCAAGTTCCCAACGAATTACTAATCATGCATTGCACAATTTTGCTGTGTGAAATATTAACTTGAAACCCTTCCTGCAAACTGATCATTCCATATCACCCACTAGCACTATACTATGTACTTTTCAATTATAAAGGAAAATGCACAAATTGGATTTATGTTATTTTGTGGCCAAGTCTTGATTTGACCGAGAAAGAATTGTTTTTAGTTTCACTGTGTCTTTGTTATCATAACGAGTGTCATGGCATCATTGCGCTTGCAATTATTTATAAATGAGTATGGACTCCAAGTGTGTTTTTAATGATATATGGCCTTAAGCGTGTCACGTAAATTTTGTTTTGCCCTGTGTGGGGTGAAAGGTCATTGCAAAAGACACGGCCGCATTAGGGCAATTATTTTTCAAAAAGCTTGTCTTTGGTTTGAAGTTGATGTTGGTTCATGTACCAATCATCCTGTATTTATGTTTTTGAAACAAAGCAGGAGAAATCAACTAACATACATTTTATTGCCTTGTTTTCTTCAATATCTTTATTCATGTTATTTGGGTTTTTTTCCTGTTGTTTTTGCCAAAATCATATGCTTTAATGAAAACACACACAAAAATGACATTATTACTGTGTCACTGTATTTGGGGGTTGATTTCAGAGTTGGAGCTACAATATTGACTTGGTCATGCAAACATTATTCATTCATTTGTACACATTTTTATGATGTATTTTTTAAATGTTATAGGTTAAATGAAAACTTGAATTGGGAAATACTTGTATACCAAACCATAACAAGCATAACATCACCTAACAATTCAAATGTACAAGGCGCCATTCCATCAAGATCATAGCGCACATATTCTAATTTAAGATGGAAAGAGGTGAGTCTTAAGAGCTTTACGAAATAGAGATAGACTAACAGACTCCCTTATGAGTGACAGGAGGAAGATTGTTCCAAATCATTTATACAGCTACAGTGAATGTTTTTTGACCCAGAACTTTGGCACGGTGAACATTCAAAGTTTGGATTGGATGGTTGAAGAGTGTAGTATTACAATAACTTGGAAAGAAATCTTGGAGTAGTTTTGTTCAAGCATTTATAAACGAAAAGCGCAAGTTTAAAATGAATCCATTCTCTAATCAGTACACTGCTAAAAATTATTGAAATAAGAAAAACATCTTATTTTGAGAAAATATTTCTTGTGTCACTCCTAGAAAAAGTTTCTAGGAGTGACACAAGAAATATTTTCTCAAAGTAAGATGTTTTTCTTCTTTCAAGAATACCATTTTTAGCAGTGTAGCAAATTAAGTTCCCAGAGTGTTGGGTAATATGATCAAGGGTGTGGAACATACCAAATGAGCTGCAATATTTGGTAATCTTTGACATACACGTAACACCCCCCCCCCAAAGAAGATTGCCGTAGTCAATACAGAGAGAGGACCTAAAGCTCTGACAACAGGATGGAGAGTATCCTTATCAAGGTACCTTTTTTATTCTCCTTTGACAATTGGTTGATCGGCAGAGGCTAGAAATTTGTTTGCTCATTTTCATATGTGAATCAAACATGATTCCTAACAGTAGTTTGATCACCGTGCTTAGCCGATTGTGGACAGAATGTGAACAATTGCCGCTCCTGGTACGAGGTGGAATTGACTCTGCCATGGCATTGTCTGCATGGCTATGTAGCAGACAGATTTGTGTACACTGCGTTTTCATGATTCAACTCATTTTGAAACAGTTATACTGACATTTCCATTTGGTGGAACCATTTGCCATAGCTGGTTGCATATCTCTTTAATGTCGTGTGACCTCAGATATTGTACACAACGTCACCTGTCAGTAATAAGATTAACAATCTCATGGCCAACATCTTTTTGACTGCAGTGTTAATGCTTTTGATTACAGTTTAATTTAAATTATAACAAGCATCCTTTATACATTGCTGCAAAATGTCAACAGACCCGTCATAAGATATAAATATTTTTATTTTTAGCAAGGAATGTTTGTTATGTCTTTCTTATTTCATTTTTAAAATAAACATGGATCTTCATTCTCTTCTCCGTAATCTGTTTGCATTGTAAACAGTGTAATTATTAATCATGGCTACAAACAAAAAGTAATTACAGCAATAAAAGCAATACAACCTTAACCAAAATAGGATAAGCTTAAGTATCTATGTAAGTTAATGAATATTAGTTAAAAATAAAAAGTTTGTTTTAACTATTTAAAAGTTTGTAAAATAAAAACAATACTTGAAACACCCCGGTTAGGAAAGAACTAACTTACCTATGAGAAACAAATTATACATATGACCCTTTAAATGTATGAAGAGGAAATTGCTTATTTATCTCAAATTGGCTAAATACCCTGCAGATTGATTGCCAACTTTGTCATCAGAAGGGTCTATATCATATTCATAGTATCTTTGTCAAGTTTCTTGTTGTTTGTATGCACGACAAAGGTCCATTGTTAACAGAAAGGCTTCTTTCTTATTAAGTAAAAAGTGTTGTTATTCTTGGGCATTTATTGTGAAAGTGACAGCTATTGTGGGTTTTGGGGGAGTTTTAAAAAGCAATTCAGATGGGATTAAATCCCAAGGTAAAAGGTTTTGACAAGTAGGCTTTAAAATAGACCACACCAAGAAACAAATAAGCACTACTACCAGTGAGGTAATTCCAATGTAGAGTTCATTAATTCCCAAGGGCAGGAATTTTAATGCCTTAAGCAAAGCTCTAACCTTGGCCCTGGTCCTGAAGGGACCAGTAGAATTCCACACACAGGCCTCCACCAGTGATTGGAGCAAGCTTCCCTGTTGCGTGACTGGCATCCGTCAACGTCACACGGATGTGCCAGTGATGGTTTGACCGGAAGAATTTGATTCTACAGAATGATGATGGTAATGAAATGCTTGCCCATTAATACCAGGGAACACATTATTGGACACTTCAACTCATTGAGGAAGGACTGATATTGGCGACTGGTAGTCCTGATGTGTGGGCTGGTGTTTACTGGGAATCTTTGTTGTTAAATCCAGCCTTGAGATTATAATAAGTTGGTATTTGAAAACAAACTTGGGAAGTAGAACCTCATTTAGTTCCTAACTAGACTGCAGTATACACCAAACACATGATTATAGAATCAACATTGGTGTTAAGTTGTAGCCTGCCTTCTTACAAACACAAAGACAAGATCAAAACCTCCTGGAATTATTAGGAAAAGTATAATCACAGTTAACCATGACTGGCACCCAAGTATTGGATTCTATCTTGAATACAAAACCCCAAAGAAGTAATGTAGGAGTCAGGGTAAGTTTTCGTTTCATTTCATTTGTTTTTCACTGATTTTTATTTTCTTATTGGGCTATGTTTTTTTGGTTTTTTGACTGCATTCGAGGTTAAAGGTGATGAGCCAGTTTGCAATGACATCATTGTGGAGATTTTTTAGCCCTTTTCACACTGTATCCCTTATCCCCATGGAGTACAGCCCAGGATTTGTTTTACCCCACGGTTACCCCGGCGCACTTTCACACTGTCTCCGTCTAGGTCCCTATTCCACTGGGTTCATGGCCTTACCCCTACTCCAGAGCAGGGGTGGCTATTGGGGTATTCCCATTTGCCAGGTAGATCAGGGGAAAAGCGATCCAAGTGTGAAAGGGCCGGTAGTTTGAAAAGGGCTTTTCTTAGCTGTAAATATGATAGGTATCATTATTGCTGTTGGGAAGAGTAAGTTCATATTCTTTCTTAGCTTCATAGTAAATGTAGTCAATGTACAGCTAGGTGAGTTCAGGGATCTGAAGTTTGAATAGATATTTTCCCAACTTTGACAATGTTTAATGGAAATATTTCTCTGAACTTGACAAAAAATAAGGTTCAAGATTGAGACTATTCAAGTTTTTTTGCAAATCCTGTACTTTGTCTTCAAAATGTTTTAAAAGGAGATGCTTTTTGCCAATTTGTATTACTTTGAAAATATATAGGCCTTAGTGTAGTACGCTTGGCAGTGTAGTTACTTGTTTATCATATTAATTTTTCTTGTTATTCTATTTTTTACTGGTAACCACAATTTGGGGGTAAGGGACAAGTTACATCACTGTCGAAAAAGTATGGAAAATGATCTTACATATCATGCATGTCTAAAGCACATGATTAAAATTATGACGAAAATTCAGGTGTCCCTGTAAACATGCTTTGTTTTTTTCACTGCAGAGTATTTTGTGTTGTTGGTTTTAACGGTTATAGTAGCTAGTTGGCAATAATCTCACACATATTCAAACTTCCAGTTCTCAAGTTTTAAAGAAGATTTTCTTCAAATCATCTATTGCCCCAATTCCATGTGTCGTCATCACCCATAATCATTCTTGGTTGCGCCATTTTTTGAGTGAGATTTGTCTTACTGACATGAAGTGGCTGTAAGGCGACGACCACATCTTTACATGCAATTTGACTCCTAAAATGGCAGATGATGGGCAGACAGTAGCTGCATGTGAGGTCAGGGCAATGGGGTCTCTGTGGGGGATTCAGGAAGATGATTCGTCCATTAAGTATACAAATTTGACTTTTATTGCTTGTTATTGCTGTTTACTTGTATTACCTTGGGAGTTCTTGTTGGTATTCATTTGCTCACAATCACTGCGTAGCTTTTAGGGTTTCCCTGATTAGCGAATTGTTTGTTTTGGGGATGGTTTAAAAGATTTCAATTTAAACATAGGGAAACAGAGCAGCTGACTAAAATGGAACAAACTAGGTTTGAAAGTTTTGGATACACCAAGCATTTGTCATGAAACAAGGACTGTCCTCGGAAATATGTACGTAGGGAAGTTTGGTCAGCTCGGTTTGGTCTTTGAGTTGTAGGAGAAAATAAACCAACATTATTTCACCTTGAAACCTATGTACATGTATGCATCTTTGGAAATAACAACTGTCCAATTATTTTGAATTTAATACTGTTAAAAAGACCTATGGGGTAAAACCATTTCATTCAAGGCAACCTGATGTATTTTGTATAATGAGATTCTTTGTATGTATTCTAAACCTTAATTGGGAATGCCACAGTACACCATACCATTTTGTGTCATCAGTGACACTCTACTCATTATCTGTACCCTTGCTCAGTGATTGTCTCATGCTGAGTATGAGGGTCAGCATTTACATGCACTTACTCCACATTAACCTCTTAGTTTCTGATTTGCTGCTCTATAAGTTTTGAATTGAAGCTTTTGTGGGTATAGAAGGCAAGAACAAGAGATTGCCATGACATTGTTGCAACTAGAATAATGAGGTATCTCTTGTGTCTCACAAACAGGCTGGTCCTACACAGCATGGTCTTGCCCAAGAAATACAACATTGGTAGCTTTAAAGGTCTCCTACATTTATTTGTAATGTATGATTTAAAAGCAGCTGAATATTTGTTAATCTCAAAGCTTATGTTGAATATAAACTTGATACCAATACCAGCTCCTGAGAAATGTTTCGGTCTGAAAACTGCCTTGTGAAAGTAAGTTTTCCTTTAAGCAATTTTTTGCAAATTGTGCGTTGCCAAAGTAAATTGCATACATTGTTATATGAACATTCTCATCATCCTCGGCAAAACAGAAACTATCATTTAATGCTTTCTCACACATAAGACAGTGCGCTACACTGCTCTGGTTTAAGTCAACCATACATACATGTACATTTGTACATGTAGCAACACCCACATTGGTTAAATCTTATGTTCTTGTGCCATCTACAACCATTGAAAATTGTGTAACCAGGCGTTTGTCATTTCTTATGCAAACAAGTCTTTTATTCAAAATCAAGCTTTTGCTTGTTACTTAATAATGTCATGCGACTGGAAGAATGACGTAGGACTCTATCACCTTCTTCAAGACACATAAAGTCCTTTTTTCCCGAAGGCAAAAATGGCTCCCTACAACAAAATACTTTTTTTTGGGGGGTGGGGGCTACAATTCTTCCAAAAGACATGTTTTCTCATTGCCATGCAGAATATCGATCAAACTTCCACTCTCAGTTTTTTGGAACACAATTTTGAACATTGCATTTATGCCCTTTCTCCAGTAGCTTTTCATAACGTCCTTTTTGGGGGCACACAACAACAGGTAACAAGCTCAATTGCAGTCAGCATATCAGGATAATTGTAAACTAAGGGTAATTAATGAAAACTTTGCATGTCTGCTGGCATGCAATGTGATATGGACATTTTAAATTGTGTGTTGCAGTCTCTTAACAATGCTCAAGCTTTAATGCAGGCACTTAATTTAAGTTTGACACTTCCAGAATTGATTCCTGAGAAAAAATGTAAAGAAACATGTATGTAACACTAACATTACATCCTTGAGCTGTGTATCATTTATGTCAGTCTTCTTTTGAAAGTTTCTTTAGCAGATACAATGTATATACACCAGGATCTCAGATACATAGATGCGTTTATCATCTTTATACCAAGGTGACATGATGTCCCCTGCTCTCCAACACATGTGTACCAAACTGCCAATTACTTTGGAGGCCCTGAGCTGTGTATACATTTGTATCAGTCATTGTCTCAATTAGTTTGGTGATAAGTTGTCTTCTCCAACATGTCTAAGGAGAAAGCATTCTTGTGGTTCAATGCATTGTTCAGAATAAGATTCCTATATTTCTGCTTCCGTGAAAATATGCTGAAAATAAGGAGCAAACCAAAAGGAGCAAGTAACATCTGTTAAAGTGACACATTGGAGCATTTTATGGCTTTTGATATCAGCTGTACGTTCTAGTTCTACATTTTCTGCATTGTACACATAGGGATGCATTAGTAACATGTGTGCTAATGTATATTTGGTTTGAGGTAAAAACTGTGTGTATTTCTACTTTGCTTTGGGAACCAGGTCTTGCTTTTTATTCTACTGCCGTGGAGTAGATATTGGAATTCAGGAGACTACTTAGTTCTGAAAAGAACTGTCTTGCTTATTAACTAAGTAGTCTCCCAAATTCTTATATTTACTCCACGGCAGTAGCATAAAAGCAAGACCTAGTTCTGAAAGAACAAATCTACAAATGATGGAAGTTTGTTTGTGGATGGGATTTTTGGAAAAGCTATTAAAAATCGTTACTTCTAGGGAAACATGCACATGCACATGTAGAGTAATAGATTGTGTTGTGATCGGGATACATATACAAGCTAATGGACTGTTTTGTAGACGTCAGACACACTGTTTGGCAGTCAATGGATTTCCTCCCAAATCAATGGTAAATTGGTGCAAGGGGTGTTTGTGAATGTCAATTCTTATCTTAAAGATGCCATGACATTGGATACTCATTTCAAGTCAAGTTTCATCCATCACCATCTTCACAAATATTTGTCATTTATGTTTCAAATGAATACATTACAGAACAAGGGTTGACTGACGTTTGACACCATCAAGGGGGGCTTGGCAAAAGAGCATTGGCAACTATGTGCAAAATTCTACTTCAACAAAATCAAGGCCAAAATTTGGGTAATTTCCCAGATATTATTCTGCATAAATTTAAATTCTGCACAGGAATGAATAGCATTTACTTGAGTTATTCCAGCAACAAACAGTGCTATAATTATTTGTTGTTTGGTTCCAACTGTCTGTTGGGATGAGTGTTGTGCGTAGGATGGTCTGGAAGAGATTGCGTCTAACAGCAGCAGCACTGACAGTCTCAAGTAGAATTGTTTAACATGTTCCAATGGCAACTCTTCTTGTCTGCATTTAATGGACAGGTACCGGTACTGTACATGTATCTTTAACATACGTACTTAGAATAGATGTTCCCCTTCGTGTGACTTGTGTGAAGGACCAAGTTGACATGAAGATCGATGAAGTTTTTGGAAAAGCAATTATTCGGCTTTTCTTTGGCATTGTATGAATAGACTTTTGGAGAAAATGTTTGACACCAAGGCTCTGCACTTTCCTAGAATCAAGAACTTTATACATACATCAATCTTTTGTCATTTCAGTTTACTTAATTACACGCGTACGTCGTGAACTACGTGTAGATATCACTACAATGCATTTTAGTAGTCATGATATTTATAGCAGTGGACTCAGTTACATGTGCTATATGTTGGTTATGGAATCCAAGTATTTCATTTCAGGATTACCAGCCAGTTTTGAAATAAAACCACATCACCTGTGAAAATTTCACTGAAAAAGGTGTAGACATGTCTTTTTTTCTTTTTTTTAAACCAGAGAAACATAAAAGCCACTCTAAAGTTAACAAGAAAGGAAGGAGTCTTAAGATCATGCCATCGACAAATCACATCTAGATTCTAATGGTACAACAGGTAGTTAGTACAAAGTACGAACATGACGTTTGATTACGCAATAGTGAATCTCCTCCCCGTCTTCAAAAGTCCAAGGACCACAACTCCAATTAGTGGAAGCAGTCCCTGACAAAACAACCCATACATTTACAGGCATGCATTGCTTCATTGGGGCTCAAGTACAGCAACCTGTACAGTGTGGTGTTCTTGGAACCCTCCAAGAAGCTTGATCCTTTAAACCAATCAAATTGGCCAAGCATGTGCAGATTTATCAAGTGTTTATATTACAGGGACTGGAATTGAGAAGTGTGTGATCAAGAAATATATTCACTGGAATTTGAATTACTACACCTACACCTCTTACATTGGATCTAATCACACTAGGGAATTTTGAAAGTTTAGGGGGTTTTTTTTGCGGCCACAAAAGATAAGATATAGACCGTGCAATTCTTGCGCATATCGAAAAGGTTTGGAAGATCTTATATGGGGAGATTGTTGTGATTCAACAGATTCAAGTTATTTATTTTGTCATGTATCAGTGCCACACTGGAAACTGTGTCTACTGCTAGACTGTTTGCATAATCAACCCCCCCCCCTCCCCCCGTACCCATTTTCAATTTCCATTAAATGTTTTAGAAACACAAACCCAAAAGACTACAGAATGTGTGCAGAGTCATTAGAGCAGTGTGTGGCTTTTTCCATTAGAGAAAATTGTTGATCTCCCTTCCCTTTGAAATTAGCATAACGATTTCTTTGCTGTCAACATTTTAATGTAACGCATTAAGTTATAGATTGTCAATTGTTTTCAAAAGAACCTCCTATCCTAATTAACTTTGCACTATGTGGGATAGTTTATGATTCCCTGCTCATTTTTCATATTTATTATCAAAAGACCTATTTCTTCTTGCCACCATCTTTATGACTTTATTCGGCAAAAGTCCCTGTGTAAATGATAAATCAAATGGCATTTTCAAATCAATTTATTTCCATCTTACATGCACTTCCCTTTCAAGTACAAAATTCTACACAGTATACACACAACTAAACAGTGTGACAGAACCTAGTCAGATCTAGTCATTGGATGGTACCAAAGACTTGTTTTAGTTTTGGTTTAGCAGCTGTGTGGTATTGGTTCATGTTGCATCTGGTCAGTCAGATGTTTGTTAAAACAATGTCTTGATTGTAAATGTGTTATGTAATTCTTGACAGGAAGCTTTGTTTAATCCATTCATTCATCTCAAGGAAATAAACCCACAGACGTGACTGCCTACATTTCCTCTAAACACAGTTGATTACCTTTTAATTTGTTCAATATCCTTCCTTGTTAATATCCCAAACTCCAGTAATATGAAGTGTTTTTTCCGACCAGTGAATTAACCATACTTTTTTGTTGTTAATAATCCCAATAAACAAACAAACAAACAACGTCACACAAGCAAAACTTGGAACCTGTTAATCAAAACACGAGGCAATTCTGCTAAAAGACACGTCAATGCATTTGATTTGGGACCCACTTTCTAGCAAGGTTTGTCATTGCACTGGTTTAGTAATACTATATTTGTTGGGCTGCCGGGCTGCCTACGTATGTACGTATTCACATAGGCAGTTTATTGCAGCCATAGAAGAATAGGGAAAAAATTCCAAGTCACACACTTAACGATTCCATGTACTTGGAGAACGGCTGAGCAGTGATTAGGGGAAAAACGTATAAGATTACCTTCAGAAGACCACGTGTGGTGCGTAGGAACTCACTACATATAGTGCTTGTGTTATCAGTACATGCTAGTCAGTACCTGTGCTCATTCAGTGACTAGATTGCATTGAGGCAACAGGCTGCTTGCTCTCTCTGTAGTGCTTTATTAATGCACTGTTTCTTTGTACCGTAGTGGAGTGTTTGGATTTAGCAGTAGTAACCATGGTCTACAGGATTGAACACATGGGGTATCTTAACCTGGTAGGTTTTCAGCAAGACCTTACAAGGAGTCAGTGAAGCAGTGCACGGTTTTTAATGTTTTCTTCTCACATGAAAAGATGTCAAAGCTATTATTCAGTGACTGTGAAAACAATCAATGTTATGGGGTTTTTCTGCACTATTGAAAATATGTCATGCGACAGCTATACGAAATAAATAAGAAACTGTCTCAAACGAACTTCATAAATTGTCTTCATCCAGAATCAACTTTGTGTTTTCAAGTGGCAATTAAAAACATTTTTCAACACTTCATTGAATTTTGTCTTCTTTGATTTTAGCGGTCGATGAGCTTCAGGACAAGCCACTCTCCACCGTTCAACATTAAACCTTACTGCAAACCAGTAGCCACACCAACAAAGAGACGAGACAGCATCCTGTGGTCTGAAACTGTCCAAAGTAATATCAACGAGGGATTAACCAAGAGACAGATCAAGAGACAAGAGGTGAGAGTAACCACATTAAGAGATTAAAGATTAAGAGATTAAAGATAGGCTTTTTTCCTCAACCAACATTTTGTTTGTCTATTCATTCTGATATACTTAAGTTATAGACTTCAATAATACTTCTTTTTAAATGCAGGATTATATATTATTTTAAAAAACATTACAAAATGACTGAAATGACCTAATGTGAAAGTTTATGTCATGTTGGTACCAGTAGTAACTATCTTGTAACTGTTGACTGGGGTGAAACCCTTCTCTTCGTATTTAACTGTACCTGAAGAAAGTATTTCAAATGTGCCTAATGTAAAAGTGCATTCTCTTGCAACTTATATTTTTTTAATTTCACAATCAGAAATTGTAGATGGTACTTCTGTAGATTTCACAGTAGGTTGGCTTTGAAGTATGATGCGATTATTAACATTGTATGTTTTTAATTTCAAACTTACCATCCAGTTTCATGTCCTATATTTTTATACAAACTTGAAAAAACAAATTTGAAACTCATGAACTAGCAAAAGAAGCTCAAAACTTACAATACCACTCAAAATTGGGAAAAGGTGATTTTCAGTTAATTTTTAGTTTACTTAATTTCTTTGTTTGTCTGTTTTGCAGGCTATCTATGAGCTGTTTCGTGGGGAATTGGACATGGTGGATGACTTGCGTCTGATCATGAAGACGTATCGTGACTCCATGAGGTCATTGAGCATGCTCAGTGAGCAGGAGTTGGAGACAATTTTTGGACGTCTGGAAGATCTGCAGCCGCTGCATCAAGGTAAGGAAATCAAACCTTCATAAAATCTCCAGAATTCTCTTCTCGAAGTTTGTTTATCCAACTGTAAAAAAATTCATAAAGCTAAAAGTTCCTTTGCTTCAGCCTGTGGAGATTCACTAAATAAATCTAGATTTTGTGGAATTACAGATAAATCTCAATTGTAGACACATGGCAATCTCATCTTAAAAGAATATTTTTGTTTGAAATATTTTTACCTCCGGACACAATTTCCCAGTGGAAATAAATATAGAATGCACAATTCTTACATTCCAATTTGCAACACTGTAATTAACAAGCACACTTTGACCTTTAGCTTGAAATATCACGCTCTGCTCCCAAATTCTGAGAAGTTGGTATTTTGATGAATACACAGTGTGATGACGTTGTCACTGAACCTCCTCATCAAACCATTGAATGATCCTCCTGTAGTTTAAGTGGACAGCCACGATGGTATTAATTTCCCACATGGGTCGATGTACTCCATATCTAATGTCGTAAGACTTGTTATGATGGATAGCATAGTCCTCTACAATGAAAAAAGTCTGAATAATTGTAGGCATCTCTCATCGTCCCCACAGGATGAGAGACAGTTTTTTATAGAGTAGGCGGGGAATTCAAGTGAAACCTAACCACCTCGTGGGAAGAGGAAGGTGACATTTTGGGTTCTATATTTAAAAGTTAGTGAACCATTGTCAGAAAATACTGACATTTGGGGGATGCGGGGGCTTTGTCTTGAAGCCTTGATGGTCCCAATTCACTGCATGGAGAGTTGCACATTCTCAAATACTTACAATCTACCCTCAGTCCATTTTAGATCATACAGTCTCTTTTATGTCAAAACATAATTTCATGAGCACTGATATTTTATTCCTCAGAAAATATCTTCATTTATTTACCTAATTTTTCAACAAAAGATATTTTGAACTCACAAAACATTTCCTCCTACTACCTTATCCAAATGTCTTACAAAATGGCCCTTCAAATACTTTGATGGACTATTTAAGGTCAATCATTTTGGCAAGGTGAAAATAGCAGTCTTTGTAGTTCAGAGACACAACATGTTATTAGAGGTTGATTGTAGGTAACATTTCTCAGAGCAATTCTATATCATGAAAGTATATCCAAAGCATGAATGACTAGTGATCCTATTAGGACTGGAAAACCTGGTCAGTAGTGTTGTTTTCTGGCAATGACAGTTGTAAAACTATGGAAGCATAACATTTGCTTCCAGATTGTGTCTGATTGCGCAATTGTCTGGTTTCTGTATGTAAGCACAAGAGCCTTGAAGCCCTTTTTAATGAGGGCAGTTGACCTTTTGATTTAATTGCTTGTAGAAAAGTGTAATGAGAGGAACAATTAGGGAGCAAACCCTGCCTTAGAAATATCATTGGTTGTTTTTTTGTTATGCATACCGAGACTTTCTGTTATGTCATGGTGTTTATTTGGTTTTGTTACATTGCAGATTTAATAAGTAAACTGAATAAACAAAGGAGTGCCGATGGAACAACGGATACAGTCGGCAAAGTTCTTCTAGACTGGGTAAGAGCAGAGTTCAACTTGGGATTAATTGATTCAGATTAAGTTATTTCTCAAATTTGTGTTGAGAAATTTCCAAGTAAGGCATTTTGAGCGTAAGTGTGTTGCGCTTTGTTTAGAGTTAACTAATTTGGCTTAAAGGTTTGAATATAAATGATGACATGGGATAATAAAAAGTGCATCGGTACATGTACCTTAAGGTCATTTATGCACTTTGAAAGATCTGCATTTTATTTATGTCTTTTCATTTTTCCAGCTCCCAACACTGACCAATGTCTACACAGCCTACTGTGCCAACCAACTTGCAGCTAAGGTACTTCTGGATGAGAAGAGACAAGACAAGAAAGTGCATGACTTCTTGGAGCGGTGTCTTGAGTCCCCATTCAGCCGACGGCTGGACCTGTGGAACTTCCTAGACGTACCGCGACGCCGTCTTATCAGATACACACTACTGATTCAGAAGATACTGGAGCTGACGCCAAATGATCATCCTGACAAGTCTTACCTAGCACAAGCAGTAAGGAGCTTTTTCTGTTTTTCTTCATTGTACGAGATTGCATCACACTGATGATGGGACACAGTATATCAGTTTTTGTGATATTGTGGCTGACATGTTGTACATTACCTTAATGGCTTTATTATGTTGGTTGATTGCAGGTGAAGGTAGCAGAAGGTGTTATCCAGGAGGTGGACAGAAGGACAGGAGAGATGAAGTGCAGACATTACATTGACCACTTTGTGTATCTCAGAGACAGTCAAGAGCATCCTCTCATTGGGGAACAAAAATCACTTCTTTGTGGTGGGGTCCTGAAGAACATCAAAGGCAGAGGAATGGTAAGAAAGATGCTTTTTTCAAATATAATGGCCATTATCGACATGTTCCCCATATCCAATTACAGTACATCTCATTAAACGCAAAGAGCACTAGACAGTTTGTTCCATTCCAGCCTCATTTTGATCTCATGTTGATTTTGAAAATTTATCTTTACATCCTGGTTTTCTGCTACAAAATGTCATACCTTATGTTAAAAACAAAAACAAATGCTGGACTATGTGTACACTTCAAAAACAAATGTCAATGGGAGAGGCATCACAATCAAATTTATTTTAAAATGAACACCTAAAAACAGACTGGGTGCTAATGTTGTACCCGAGAGCACATGTATGTGTTTGTCATTGGAACGATTTCTAATAGTATTAATGTTTTGATAACACTGTCCTATTCAGTGTTGAACCTGTAAGAAATTGTGTTCTCCCTGTGGACATTGTTGTCATGTTTGTGTGTGTCAAGTCAGACTTACAATGAATGTTTCATCTTAGTGTCAGGTATATTATGCTTGACAGCCCAGAGTTCTTATCATAACCATTCCCTCAGGATGGAAAGCAAGCTAGTCAAGCATTTGGCACCAGATTCCTACCTTGTGCATTTTCTGAATTCCAGGCATAGATTGGAAATGACATACCTGGAAAATTAAACACAATTTACTTTACTCCTTTCACCTGTGCAAGTATTATGGAAAAAAATCCTTCTTGCTGTAATCTTCAAATGTCAAGTCCTTTTTCTATCATGATTTGAAATGAAATACCTTCGGTCAATGAATGATTACGGCTTGTAACAGTATGCTTTAAAAATGCTGTCACTTCATCCCTCATGCAATTATTATATTAACACTAACACTGGTACTGAAGATGAAGTGTTTATTGTTTAGCATCTGTAGATTGAGCAAATTACTAACAGTTAACTCTTTTAACCTGCAATACTATACAACCAGCTAACTTTACCTGTCATGTTGAGTAATTTGATTACCCATCAAGTTTAATCAATACAATTCTTCCTCATCTCTTTCTCCCTGCATAGAAACTTCACGTGTTTCTCTTTGAAGACATCCTGGTCGTGACAAGAATAGCCACAAGAAATGACAAGAAGACGTATCAGGTTTATGAGAACCCCATCCCTGTCAGGCATATGCAGCTGGAGAATCTTGAAGATGGAGAGGTCAAGCTGGGAGGATCATTCCGAAGTTTGACAGGGGGCCAAACAGGTAAGGGCTTCAAAATTATTATTATTTTGTTTCTGGCTGGTATTTGTAATATGGGAACTTACCAAAATCCCAAATGTTATTTTTAATGTTATACTGCGCATAATTTCTCTGATGAATTCTGAGGATGAATTCAATAGCAAACTATTATATAAAATTATGACAGATATAGAACCAATTGAGAAATGTATCCTTCCTTTGGGCTTGAGGAGTCAATGTCAGGTCAAATGCCACAAATAACCCACCTTGAGTTACACCTGAGATAAAGTCCACCTGGTCTGGTCTTGAAATAATCTGCCAATTACCAAAGTACAGGGAAAAATAAAGGGAATAGCAGGTTTTTGCTTACAAGGAGGGTAGGGGGCGTCCTGTCCAGGGGATGGTTTAGGTGGAGTTCAAGCTGGCCAAATATGGTAAACAAATACCACTGTTGATACAATGGGGGAGTGATCTGTCAGACCAGTAGTGCCCTGGAGAGTCCTGGGGGGTATGTTACACTCGATGTGGGAGAGGTGTTGTTTTCAACCATCCAGTCAACTCAAACAATTTATTGTGGGTGTTTGTTTAATTATAATTCTTGCGCTTGAGTGACTGTGTCCCAAACTTTGCAGGTTTTGTTTTTCAAATTTCTGTTCACACAGTTCAGTCTACTACTTTGGCTTACTGTTTAGTCTTGCGCTCGAAATGTATTTTGTTTAATTTTAAATTGTTATACACTGGTGATTGTGTAACAAGGTTTTGGTTCTTAAGTTTATAAACAAATTGAATTGGATTTTGAAGAGGGACTTCATAAACATGTGCTGATTTGACCGAACTTCTTGTTACACAAGTATGAGTTATTTGCCATGGTTTCCTTCATGTGTATGTGTATGCTAGAATTTAAATTCCTTTTTTTGGGGGGGGGGGTAAAGGGTAACCTACAAAGTCATCTTTAGAATTGCTTTTGGGTGATAAATCTGTCTGCCCAAACCTGTGATTGCATGCTGCACAGCCTAAATATATCCACTGTTCTGGCTGGTATTATATGCTAATGTGACTAGTTAGTATGAGTTTGATTTGTTTGGTATCCCAGCCAGAGGTCAGTTGTGATTAACTGGGTATGTGACCCTATAGTCTTAAAACAGAGAAACACATGGGGTGCTTGATTGGTCAACTGTGGTCAGGGACAGGGTAGTCATTGGTCATTGGTCAATACTGATGTCAAGGAATGGGTGAACTCATTCACTCCCCTTTCATTATAGCTGTACATAGGTTTGATAAACAAGGCTGCATGGCATTGACATTTTCCCATGTGGTTTAAGTATGCATTACTTTAACTTTAAACTGAGGTTTTGTAAGTTTGGCTGTGTAGTTTTTCATCCCTGGATTGGGTTTTTTTATTTCACGATGGTTAGTGATAAACTTTTGTGGCCAACTCAAGAAAAGCTAAGCTCAGTCAACTGTTGATGAGTGGTTTGGAACAATGTGTTATTTTGATCTGTTGACCGGTTCATGAGGTCATGTGAATAGTACAGATTCTTGTGGTGTCATCTTTTAAGCGATATACAGTTGTTCGGCATTAGAAACCGTCAATTTTGCGAACCTTTCTTTTAGAAATGTGGTTCAGTCTGTTGCTCTTGTGTTAGCAGACTTTATACAGTGAATCATCAAAATTCTTCATCACTCAAGTGAATCATTTATAGTTTTAACTATTTCGTTGTTCTACATTTGTTTGATTATTTGATAGAGGTGTTATGTTTCAGAGATACCTAACCAATGTGTAAAAACAAGTCATTTCATTTGTTGTTTTCTTTGTGTTTTTCCTTGTAGTGAAACATGCCTTCAGAGTGAAATCCACAGACCCAGATCTCAAGCAGTCCTTCACATTCTTCGCCTCAGATGAACATGACAAAAAACAGTGGGTACAACTCTTCAGATCTGCTGTCAGGACTTCTTCAACACGGGTCGCCACAGAAGTCTAAACTCAACAGACAAATCAAAACTTTTATTTGTGAACTCATGCTGCAAATTTATTACGAGTCACAACTAGACCGGTTTTGGTGACATGGTCTAAGCTGTTGAAGTATTGGGCCATGAATACCAACTGAAGGAAGGATTATGGCTGAAAGCTTTTTCTTGAAAATAAAAGATTTCAGTTGGACAGTACCGATGGCCAGCTCTGCACACAGTGGTAGAATCCAAGCTGCAGGGAGAAGTAGACTGCAGAAGTGCCTGATAGTTCTAATGCTCTCTGACATTATGCCAACATCATGTGTCACTACATACCAAGATGTCTATGCATCAGGAAAACAAACAGAAACAGAAGAGTAAACGACTCAAGAGCTGATGTTGACTATCAAAGAAAGTGGCTGGTTCACTTCCTGTCAGCATTTATTTAAACATGGAGGAGTTGGGAAGAAACTATTGAAGCTGTTGATCAGCTCTCAGTTGTTAGGGAACAAAACGGCGGGGATGGCCTTAAAATGACCATTGAAGAAAAAAACATTTTGTCTTTTAAAGACAAGGGAGAATTTCTTAGATGTTGTTTTCTTTTGTGCTTAACCAAATCAAACTTTAATGACTCCTTAAAACTATTGCAATTGTGATTGCATCCTGCCCCCCCCCCCCACCCTGGTGTGGAAATTGTTTCCTCTGAAACAGCCTTACAACAAATGTTGTGGAAATGACATCATTTAAGCTAACAATGAGATAATATACGAAGCAAGTTAATTTAGTATATGATGTCATTTTTATAAATTATATCATGGCATATTGTATGGAATGTTTTGTCCAAAATTTAACAAATTATTTGCTAAAGACAAGAATATCTTGAGTTGCTGGGTGAAATGTTGTTTATGTTGGCATGAAGGATTGATGTATTATTAACATTCCAAATGGAGCACATCCACTCAGCTGCTTTAGACCAGATTATCAGGCTCCTTAACTCATTGAGCTACTTTAACACACACATTTCATAAGCACAGAACAAAAAGTTACCAGCCAAAATGCTATGTAATGTTTATGAACTGGTCCCATGCTAATGATGTGTCTTTAATTTGAGTAGTTTTATGAAACTGGGTCTTGTGTTTGATGTCTTAGCCATGATGATTCAATCTTATCATGCTGGGATTGCTTTTTCAGAAAAATACTTATAAGATTGTGGTGTTAATTAGGAAGCCAGAACCATACGTTGTTCTTTCCATGACAGCATTTTCATTTTATTTATTGTTTCTTTTTAAAATAATTGTGTGTGTCCACAGCACAGATTCATTTATGTTCATGTTGTAATTTGTGGAATCCCTTTTAAGATTTAAAAAAACCTTATATTTTTGTTAATGTAAGAGTTTCCTGGACAGTGATGCTCCTATTTCAACTAAAAGTCGCTTTGCCAGTTCAGACAACAGTGGTGATTTTTGGTAAACTGGTTCAAATTTACAAAGGAAATATTTTCAAGCGGTGAGAGGGAATCATTTTGGTCTAGTCTCCATCTTCCCTGCTTCGAATACATGTGGACAAGAAGAAAGGAGGCCAGACTAATGCACTTGCTATATTAAAAGTTTTTAGCTTTCAATCAAAATCACAATCACAAAAATTTGGTTTTTGTTTTAAAAAAAGGGCCTTTGATCTGTGGCATGGAGATAGATACAATGTACATGTATTCAAACACCCAGTATTCATTATTGTGTTATTTAAGTTTGAATAAGTTCTGTTCACTTTTAAAGTAGGTGTACACATCACAGGTTAATGCTGTGGGTGTTGTGCATACTTATCAAAAAAAGAATGTTTTTATTTGTTTTGTTTTTTAAGGTTTTTTTCCACCTTCTCTTAGTTGCTGTTTGGGGAGGAAAACTGTATTCATATGAAAGAGGTCACATGTTTTGAATTTTGCACCTAAAACTCACAGTATAAACTTCAAAATTTTTTGGAAAACATAGTCTGGTTGAAAATGACATTGTTTATTCTTGCCATTTAGTTTTTGTAAAAGTGAAGTGAAGATTTTTACTCCATTCTGGAGACACATCAAGTCTTGCATTGCACTCTAAATATTTTGTCTAAAGTATTTGTCTTCATCAAGAATGCATACTTTCTCAATTAAAAACTTTCAAGGGAGATTTTAAAAGAAAATCTGTTACTTATTAGAAACAAATTTTCATTATTCCATGCCCAAAAGAGACAAAACGTCACCACGAAGTAGCAAAGAGAATAAAATGAATATTTTGGGAGTTATGATTCATGGCGAATGGAAGTTGTTCACTGAAATTATGCAAGCTTATTTTCACTGACTAGACAGATCAAGTTTAATCAATGTAGACATTCTTGGTGTTTTCTATTCGTAATTCTTGGACCATTCACAGAGTTTTCTCATCATTGTTTTTTTGAAATGTGCTTGAGATAATGTTAGAACAAACAAGCTGAATTTGTTAGGTGGAGTTTTGTATAAAAATATACATAAATACTCACAGAACTATGTTCAGAGAAAATTTCTTTCAAAAGAACAGTGGAAAAACTCTCATATGGATCATGAACTGAATATGTTGATCATTTGTCATAACACGAACTTATTGAAGTCATAAAGTAGTGGAGATTCAAAAGTTGTATGAAATTTCCCTGTACATGTATGTATCGTCCTGAAATTCTACCCATCCCTTCATTGTGAAACAGAAGATGTACATGTTGTACACTTTTGTGTTTTTTTGTTTTTGTTTTTTTTAAACAGGGAAGGGGGGGTGGCAGGGTAATATTTTTTTTAAATCGGTGGATGGATCTTCTGCTTTAAATCATAATTTCCATTTCATGCCAAATTACTTCAACAGAAATCACTGTGACAGTCATATGTCTTTTGTTAATGGTTTAATTGCATAATTATCATTTTAAGGAAGACCATACTAGGTTGAACATTGAAACTTGATTACAATTTAAATTAATGATATTATGGTTTCTTATTGCAACTCAATTGTGAATATTTTGTAAAATTGCTGTATTAATATTTTGTAAGAATTAAAACAAAAACAAAAGAACTAAACAAAAAACATGATGTGTGGAAGAACGTATTTTGAGTAAGAAATATGAAGAAACTGCTGTACTTGTGCATAGGTCAAAGAGCACTGAAACAAGGAGAAACTGCATTGGCACGCTAACCCTTTCAAGCATGAAACATCAGGCCTGGACCACTGACGTGAATAGCAACATTTACTGGATTGGACAATGTGAAAACTCAAATTTGTTATACCCTAGCTGTATGCATGATTTGTCTTATAGTGGACTCCAGCAATAAGCCACTTGCAAGTTAGTTTTCAACAAATATCTGGTACAATGGTTTACTTAGTCACAAGTTAGTCTAAAGTGGTAACTTGTGAGTAAGCAAGTGATTGTACCAGACATTATTCAAACCTAACTAGTAAATGGCTTACTGATGCAGTGTTTGCAGAGTTCTCTTTCATTGATTATACCATGGAGTAAGGAAGATCAGCCCATATTGAGCCTTATTAATTACAAAGTCTTAATGTGACAGTAGTGCATTAACAGCTACCAGTACATACAAACATACAGACCTCTCACAAAGCTTACATAAAAAATAAAGATACAACAATGATACAAAAATACACAACAAAAGCATAAATTGCATGTTCACATAAATAAATGAGTTTTGAGTCTATTTTTGAAGAGCTGGAGTGTGTTGGCTTCCCAGATGTTACAAGGAAGAGCTGCGGGGCAGGACCTTGACAGGCAGGATCTCCAGAATGTGACTTAGTTTGGGGGTTATTGAGACGTGTTTAGTCAAATAATGAGCAGTATTGAAGGGCAAGTTCTTGGAGATATGAAGGTGCGATAGAGTTGATACATTTGTACACAATGACAACAAGCTTGAAATTAAAACATGCTTTGATTGGTAGACAATGAAGACAACGTAACAATTCAAATAAAATGGGGAAAGAACTGTTCTTAAAATCTATATGTAGCTTTATGGGGTAGCAACATTTCAACCCACTAGCTTCAACTCGTCATGCAATCATCACGGACCAAAATGTACAACACATATCCTCTGAACTAACAAATTATTTTGGGGTTACTTTGAAGTTAATAACCAATGTGACAAAGTTCAAGTGATAATACTTTATAAGGGTTGTAGCCAAATTTGACATATTTAAATATCCAATTTTTTTCTACTATAACTATGAAATCTTGATGTTTTATCTTTTTCAACCAAAACCCTGTGTTCATTTTTACACTTGAAGGGAAGGTATACATTTGGTAATCACTAAACAAATTAATGGTACTAAAAAGTTACTTTGTTAGAAGTACAGCAGCTTTCAATAGTATAAAGCATTTTGAGAAAAATTTCATTTCAAAATATGGAAGAAGTTGTTGGAATAATTTGAATCTGAGATTTTATGTTAGAAACGTTTCACAAATTGTGTATTCCTGTTGGGGACTATTCTTCATGCGTGGACAAATTTGCTCCAGATTTTTGGCGATTTCTCAAAAACGCTACCACCTTGTGAAATGAAATTTTCATAGTTTAGTTTTATTGGATACATTTATCAATTTTAAAACAGTCGAACGCTTCCGAAAACCAAAGGTATACTTTGCCTTTAAGTTCAAGTTGAATTCTATTTGTTGTAGTTCAATGACAACTTTACACACACACATGACTGAGATGACCTTCAACTATTCCACACTGGATTGACCAGTCTGTTGTTGACTGATCATGGAAACATTGCATGTAAGTGCTACAAGTAATTTGTACACCTAAAGGCACTCTTTGATAAAACCTCCAATATCATATGAGGAAAAAATCACACAATAAACTATATAAATTGCTTATTTTGTGCACTGTAATGCAACATGAAAAATGCAGCTGTTGAGTCTTGAACAATTCCAATGTATGAAGATATATCTGTCACTGACAACGCTTCTAGTGAATTCTTAACTTGACTATGAATGAAAGTATCATTGTGTATCATTACAGCACTGTTCAAAAAGGTACATGTGTACTTTGGAATAATTGGTCAAAGAACTTGCAAATTACACTGCTGTAAGATGATAAAAATGTGGAAATTGTTGGAATTAAGAGAAATATTTCTACACTAAAAAATAGTATTACTTAAAGGATTGGAAAAAGTCTGTCT
Organism: Pisaster ochraceus; assembly: GCA_010994315.2. Taxonomy (NCBI): domain Eukaryota; kingdom Metazoa; phylum Echinodermata; class Asteroidea; order Forcipulatida; family Asteriidae; genus Pisaster; species Pisaster ochraceus. The sequence goes on from CM021527.1 coordinate 19,059,672, forward strand.
CAGAATATAGAGAATATAGAGATAAATCTGGCAAATCTATTTAAATTTTAGATACTTTATTATAACATTAAATTTTTGTTAACTTGATTATGATAAACCAATTAAATTTGTCTTCACACAAGAAGAAATACAGTGATTAAATTAATTTTACTCTTTTACCACAAAATTACTGTGTGTAATTTTTTTTCTTATAAAAAGTGTAAAAATACCATGAAAAGCACCAAGTTTTTCGCGTGTTATATCATTATAACCCCAGACAGATAAATTTATGAAAATACATTGCTAAGAATAGATAAATATTTATGAACTGAAAAAGTCACACACATGTTCCTTGTAGAATAGTGTACACTATTTTAATTATATATATAATTAAAATAGTGTATATTTTAAAGTGTATACAATACTGCACCATTACATCTTGCTTCAATTGTTTGAGGAGAGAACAAATCTTGGAGGTACGAAAGTTGTAAACATTTGAATGTATTGCATCCAAATCTACCAATAATGTTGTTTTTATTAACCACTTCATGTCAGATGAGGTGTATACATGCCAATTTTCTCTGGACCGGCCTACGACGGGCGATTTGTAACAGCCGCAACGAAATCAGAGCCCTCTATATTTCTTGCTGGAAGCTGGGCAGCTGATGTGAATGTCAACCTGGACATTCCACTAGTATGCACAGGTATGCACCTGCTATGCAACAACTCATTTTACTTGTACGAAGAGGGACACAAGGTACTGGGAATCAGGCCTCCTAATATCCCCTTTTCTGGTGGTTATTGTGTACATCCCTGATTCCAAAAGTCCTGTTGTCGTACAAATGTGGCATTATAAGAATGGTCAGGCTGCCACCATTGTTTATTATTGTATTCAGCTCAGTGGGAGGCAAGTCTGAGTGTTCTGAGCTTCTAGCATACATTGGCAGATTATCAGCTGATGTTTACGGCTGATGCTCTGCGATTCATGGTGATTGCCTACTCATATTTTCTCACACGACAACATCAAATCCTGGTGCTAATTATGAGAACCTTTGTTGTCTTTCCTTTGCCAAGTCAGGGTTTCATTGTAGCAATATCATTTTCAAAGACAGCCAATTACTACAGAAGCTTCAAAAAGTTCCGAAAAGGAACTCCAGAAACTGCAGAAGTTGTTTTAATTAATGCAGCAGACAGGCACAGAACATCTGTTGGAATGCCGACATGAAATGGTTGAATGTTATCAAACTAAACATCAAATCCCTGCTAAAGTTCTTAAGAAGCAATCTTCACAGAAGATTGTGTCACAATACTAAACACAATGATAATAATGACAGAACTTATAACACTACCCTCCAAAGGATTTTGTGTTTGTGGAAGCACCAATAAGATATATCTGTGTGAAAAGTTAAACATTTTGTATTAAATAAACAAAACTTAATATCCAAGTGAAAAAGCCTCAAAAGCTGCAGTGACTGTTAGTTTTCCCTAGCACCATTATCAGCCTATGTTTTAATTATGATTTTTCCCAAAGTATTTATTAGTAGTACACGAGCCAATTTGCTGGCATAAACAAACCTTTGCAATGGAACCCAAATGCACTTTACAGGGAAACGTGTGCACATGCTTCAATGCACTTTTGTAAAAGACAATACAGATGAACAAGATTCAGGTATAGTCTGTAACTTCAGTTTATAAATGCTCAGATCTTCCAAGGACCCGTGCACACTTTCAGGTCTCACTTTCTGCCATTAAAATTTGATCCAGTTTTGTGACGTCATGGGTTAAACCATCTATGGCACATTCCCTACACAAACACCAGGACGTAATCTCAAAAAATCTCCATCGGTAAGGAAGCAGATAGATTGTTATAGTTCTACAGGAGAACTGTGAAACTATTTCATATCAGTATACAACATCTTGGTTCTGAAAAAAAAATGTTGGTCCTGCATCTTTCTTTGTTGTGAAATGTTTTATACCGCCTATTCATTATAACATGTGCAAGATTTTGAAAGAAATGATGGTATCAAGCACATATATAAGCAAAACTGACATTTCAGATGGGTTGTAAACATAAATGGTTAAGAACTTGTGATAAAGAGTTTTACAATGCAATGCAATGTTTCTCCCCAGATTGTGTGCAATCTCTTTGCATTACATTTGAAGCTATAAATGCAACTTTTATAATCATCCAGGTTGTGATTCAGACACAACATTGAGGCATTCAGACTCAAACAAATATCGGTTTGCCTGATGTCTCATTTCAATGACTAATATAGACAGGAAAAAGCATACACTAATCTCAATAAAACAAATTGAGAACACATATTTTTTTAAAGACCTCAAATTAACCCTCCACCACAATTCACCTTGAAAAACTTAATTGAGAAAAACGAGAAAACCTTCATACCATTACCCTTATAAGTTAATACTTCAACCATTTTTAAAAAGATAAACAAAGTCACACTCTCATATTAATCTGTAGCTATAAAAATTACTGGGGTACAAGTAAGAGTTGATGCACAATAACCTGTTGTCCTTTTGAAACATTCCTAATATTTTCAACTTGCTTTGAAAGTACAGATAGAAAACCATTTGATAACAGGCAAGTGTAATTTGACCCTGATAGAAATGTTTTTCTTGTGTACAACTCAAGCAGGAATACTAAGGAGGGTGAAGCAGCCATGGCTCACAGGGTAGATTATCATGGTGTGCTTCTGTTAATGAACTGCAATGAACTCTTAACCAGCCTTGGACATTATAACTGATGTAGCTTTCCCTTGAGTTGTATTTTGGGTTTTTATCTTACAATAATCATAATTTGAATTGAAGGAATTTTTTTAGTCTGTCTGGAAGAGGTAGAGACTTGACAGACTCATCCAATGTGAGATACCGATGAACGCACTCCCTGCACAGCTCACTCAGTAATCTGGCATTTTCTAGGATAGAAACAAAAGTTGAAACCATCATTACTCTATGGGGATATTTGTGTCTAAGACCGCGTTCCACTGGATCCACAATTACGAGATCCTGACCCGCAAAAGGATTAGTCGCAGACGTGAATCGCGGTCGCGTTCCCACTAGAGTATGATCGCGCATTGATCTCCCTTTTGGGAACGGAAGTGGATTCAAAGTTCACCAACGAAGGTCGACCAAGTGGGCGGTGCGCAGGCACAACGTATCTATGGCGACCACACAGTGTGGGGTGGCTCCTCTCCTCATCCAAAA
>CM021527.1:19077371-19090446 GCA_010994315.2 Pisaster ochraceus
TGTGTGTGTGTGTGAGCATGTCTATCCATTGAAACCGAGGACTTTAACAAAAGGGATTGGAGTGTTTGACAGAAAGGATGCCCTCGCTTGACTTTCAAAAACCAACAGGGAAGTTGCTTAGAAAAACCAAGTCCAAACAATTGAAGAGCAAAGAAGAGTTCCTGATTTACGGGTTTCACAAACATGTGGGGGGGTCTACCCATTTTAAATCAAGGACTTTAACAAAAGGGATCCAGAGCGAGGACATCCTCACTTCACTTTTATGTCAAAAACCAATGGGGGTGTCTCTTAAAAAACTGAGTCCAAACAACACGGAAAAAAGAGTGGTCCTAATATTACAAATGTGTGTGTTTGTTTAGTGAACTATTATGATTTTTACATCGAAAACATTTGCTTGTATTTATTTCACTCGCCATGGTTCAGCCATCTTTGTTTTGCACCATTTAAGTCAATGAACTAAACAGAGGCTAAATTCAACTTGGTCTGGTCCCTCTTAAATTGAATGAGAATCAGCGTTTTTCTAATGCACCTAGGGAACAATCAATATTACAAAGATGGCGGAAGTTTGATGGAGGTCCATTGTGTTAAATATCTCATTGTTAAACTTTGCAATACCAGAAAAAAGCATTTAGTTAAAACATGTACAGTTTTGTGTTGAATTTTTTTAACAATTGTGTGTGAAATACTTCTTGCAGACCTCTTTTGTGTAGTAGTTTAATTTTTAAATGTAATAAAAAACGTGTGTGCAATGAAGAGTGTGTAGTTTATAATTTAAAAAATTACCTATAAAACAGATTATGCTGCAAGTTCTACAATACTTCTTGTTTCTTAAATATTCAGTTGTAGGCTAAACTAGGTAGGTTTTGGCAAATTGAATTCATTGTTTTGTGTGCAATTTCTGGTTATACATGTGTAGCACAGGTTTGATACATTTCTTGATTGTATAGCATTAGTAGTTACATTTATTGGTAACACATGTATTGCCTAATTTATCTTATGTATTTTAACAATTCTCTACTCTCCTGGTAGGGTAGTTCTAATTGTTGAGAACACTTTGCTCATTGGGTAGTGGAACAACCAAATATTTCATGGAGATTATCAGAAAGATCAACTCATTTCATACAAACAATATTGTATTATAAGTCAACAGTGCCTTTTCCCACACAGAAGTCAGAACTTGACTTGTTTATTGTAAAGTGAAGTTCTTCCATAAAACAGGTACATGTAAAATGAATTATATTAATGGTGCTTTTTTAAGAGGCCGGTATTGATGGTCGACTTCAACTCTTCATATGAGTTCAATTTATATTACAACTGAATAAAATGTATACTGCAACCATTGAACGTTGTGAACTTTGAACTATGCTCTGTACCCTGATGAAAAATACCCTTAAAAAATGTTCAGAATTGACCCCTTATAGTGAAGCACTTTGAGGGATAACTTATTGTCCCCTTAAAGGTTAAACTCACATCCTGACTACATGTATCCAACTTTACTGGATCAATTCCTCAATCTGTTCTTTGTAATGCATAACCCTAGTTTATGGAACAGTTGTGGTTCTGTTCAGGGTCAGCGGGCTCATGTGAGGGACAGGGATTAGGGTAGCCCAGGAATGAGGATTACCTTCCGTCATTACTGTCAAAGTCAAGATAATAGTATCTGAAGACCCCAATGACCATTGCCTAACAGCACATTTGAAATGTTTTTAAAGTGTCTTACTTTCGGTACCCTTATGGAGACCAAGGACAAAAAAGAAAAGGGGGAAACAAAAGGTCTCCATAGGTGAATTCTAAAGACGAGGGTGCTCCACAAGGAAATTCCACGAGGACTTTAACAAAAGGGATCCGGGTGTTTGACAGAGCGAGGACGTCCTCGCTTCGCTTTCCTGTACAAAACCAATGGGGGCGCCGCTAAAAAAAACTAAGTCCAAACAATGGAAGAAGTCCTCGATTTACGGGATTCACAAACATGTGTGGGCGTGTTTTTGTAATGAACAATGAACAAGCCCTTGTGTACATTAAAGATTGGAATATATAACTCAAAGACAAACACACTTTTAAAACAGTTTCCATTTTCTATAAACACAGTAACTGATTTATTCTCTACACAGTAAAACTATAAAAGAAAAAACCTAAAACCAAATTGACATCTACATGATAGTGGATTTGATACAGCCTTGCATTTGTGCTTATTCCACCATTTACTGATATGCCTTTATGACACTGTGTCGTTATAGTCTTCACATTAGCCTTTTCAAAGCTCTGCCTCTAGCTGTGGTTGCTTGCCACGTTGTGAGGCGTACGGCAATGGCACTCACAAACTTACTAAGGCACAATGTTATAGAGTCGCTAAGCAGGAAAACAGCTACAAGTAGCAATGAACAAGTGACATTCAATGTAATGCTATTTTGACTGGTTACCAATTTCTAACATGTAAAACTATGGTGTTGTCTGGCAAGGAGACATACAAAGACTCCACTATATGTTTTCTTATCACCCAATTGTTCCGTCTCTGGAGATATTTGCAATGTACGTACCCATCCAATATATGACAAACTATATGACAAACCATGTTCTAAACCGTGAAATTGAGGCCAGGCATGACAAAGCAGGAAACATTTTCATTTTAGTTAAAGCTTGGTGATCCAGTTTGAAATCTGTAGTTCACCAAGGATTAATCTGAACTTTGTATCAATCTAACTGCTATGCAAATTGTAATGTCACAATACAAATCACTATGGAATTATTAACAACTCATCAATAGTAACAACTCGTTCATTAACAACTGTAACTTGGTGCTTTGAAATCAAGCTTTGGCCCTACAAAATACAAAGTCATAATTTTCCTTTTTAAAGTGTTTCCGTGAAGTTAATGTAATTGATTTCAATTGTAGCTGGGATCTAAGCCAGACACTTAATGCATGATATCACAATGCTGGAAGCTGATGTCACCATCTTGATCACAAAACATGTTAATTAATCAAATCCTTCAGGAATCATTCACTCACAAAACAAAACCATTCGGCCTATTTGCATTTTTATTACTACATCGGGAAAAACAATTGTTCACTAATTAGAATGATTCACTTAGATGAGATTGCACATGGGAAAGGAGTCCCTTATACAGCTTACATCATGCATGGAATGCCTGGCTCAGCAGGGATGAGATTTGACCGATGAGAACATTCCTAAAAACTGGCTTGCGTGCCTGGGTTCTCCCTACTCTAGACTGGAAACCTCCCCAATGTTACAATTCAGGAGGATTACAGAACTCTGTGCATCACCAAAAATACAAAGCCACAGGTTTGGGCACAACATGGACTATTTCTTTCTCCCTGTGGTGGTGACTGTCTTAATTCTTTCCAGAGAATTTGAAGGCTCAATGAGTATTTAAGAACATCCTGAAATCCTGAGAAATCCATCTGATCTTGCTAATACATGCAAGTGTAACGTAATTCCACCATAGGCCAAATCCATTTCACACAGTTTGGCTTCAATGATTATGACAAGCACATTGGAAATGCATTGAGGAAGATTTCCTTTCAGGATTTCCTTAATTATTTGTTGAGTTCCAGACTTCCTGTTCATGCTTTGGAAAGACTCAAGGTCTCATTAAAAATGCCCACTTGATTGTGTCATAATAATTACCCTCCAACATTGAAATGGGGGAATTCAGGTTCAATTATAGAAAATTGTATTCCAGGTTTGGAGCCATAACTTGTAAATACTTGAGTGCTGCCAATATGGGATAGCCACAGCCTTGAAGAGACTAATACATAAGCCTTGTCCACCTAGGCTGCCCCCAGTATGTCTCTGCACTAAGCCACTAACCACTATGAAACAGCACAATTTTAAACAGACGCACCAAGGTCAAATTCAATTTTTGTGATGCACTTGATTTCAAAGTGGGAGAAAAAAAATTACAAATCTATAACCCCCTTGTTAAATTGGTGACAAATATCAGTTCACTTGATACTATTTCAGCGCGATATTTGAAACACGACATCATTGGACATCAAAAACAAATGGGTCTGTACATTCAAAAGATGAATTTTGCGCCAGTCAGTGCCATTCTGATTGAATGTCATCAAAATTCAAGAATAAACTAAAATTCCCTCTACAAAAATAAAATTTGAAATTTGAAAATTGACGTAACGAACATCTTTGAATTTTGACAAAAATTGCACTTGAAGGGTATCAAACACAGTGGCATTTTAAAACCATTTTTAACGCAAGGTTAGAGACTTGTAATTTCCCCATTTTCATAAGGACTATCCATTGGTAAATGAGTGATCTTAAAACTGCATTTGACCTTGAAGACCCTCTTTAATGCCAAAGGGGAAAAGGCAGCAATCTAAATGCTGGCTGTTTCTTTAATGTAGACTTTATGGCAAGCATTTCCAGTTTTGATGGGTTAATAAATAAAAAGGCTGGGGCTTAACGAATCAAATTATTGGAAAATAAACTTTGTAGTGGTGGATGCAAACGGACTAAAATATGCTGATTGAGTTTCTGTGTTTAAGACTTTGTGATGCCGCATCTTCTATTAATGTTTTGCAACTCTTTTTCTGGTCACCATTATTTCATTGCAAAATATGAAATACAATTCCAATTCTGTATAGAATACAATCTGATTACAGAATTGATTGCATCAAAACACTTTGTATGGTATTTTTTCTGTCATTTCTAATCAAGTGTAATAATCTAAATACATCTTAAGTGCTTTATTGCCCATGAACCATGGGAGTACATATACTCTTAAAAGTTCCAACTGTTGTCTGGATAAAACAAAAATAATAAACAAAAACAAAAGTAACACATCCAAGGCTTGTAAATATGAAGCTCTTTTAAGTTGACGTGCAATTGACTGACATCTAACAGCCACCATGTTCGTCCTGATCTGTGTGTAATAGGGATAAAGCATAGCGATTGTCCATAAAAAGGAGTCTGACTATGGAGCCAACTTTGCAAGTCTACCCCTGGTTTGTTGATACGGATATAAAATGGAAAAGGGAAATATCAAGATGGCTGCATTATAACAAAGTAGTAGAAACTATCATCATGCTGTGGTCATCTTTGCTTGGATCACTGTTACCCAGCATGATCCAAATACTGCTTTCATGTTGGCATTACAGGGAAACACTTAGCAACCCTTTCTCTGCTTTACTATGCTTGGATGGGAGAATACAAATTTTTAACAAATTAATAACAAATTTTCAAAACGAAAATGGCTTGAGTATTAAACTGCACAGACCATCCATTTTTAGGTCAACGTTACTTTTGCTCACATCATCAACATCATTGGTCAGAGATGCCTGTGATCATAAAAAACAGAACACTTGGTGTTTTTGCATTCCAGTAATGGCAGATAACACTGTTACAGGACATCTGCAATGGATTGCAATATACCAGCCTACACCCTCGCCCCATCCGAAGCTAGTTTGACATTGAAAATGATACTGACAATGAAGAGCTCCTATTTATCAACTGCTTCACATACAAAAATAAAGAAATGCTGCCATCCAAGACGCCATATTTAAGATGTGCATTGTTCCCGATTGGTTCATCTTTTTTATTCATTTATTAATTTTTTGGTAGTGTCAGCAATAATTCCTGCTGTATTATTTGAAACACTTCAGGGTATGCATTTGTATACCGGTCTCGAATATAATGAATCAGGTTTTTTTTAAGAACTTTGCAACATTCTTGAACCACAGTAAAAAATACTTGGTGCAAGGTTATTTGTGATATTTGCCCACAAACATGTACTCACTGCCCACTTAAAAAATGGCCGACATACATTTTTACCCAAGCAGGTAGAGCCAAAATGTTTCTTACATGGCTAATGCTGAAATGTCTATGACTACAAATTACCACAATTTAAAAAAAAAATTAACAAAACGTTGTTGATCTAGGAACAAAATACAGAACCTCTCAACAACAGCTGGAGATATGATCAAATTACATTTCAGACATGAACATTATTCACAGACGTACATAGTTTGGTCTAAACGTTAAGTGTCTCTAAAAGCAAATACTCTGACCTTAAAAAACGTCAACAATTATCAGATTTTTGAAAATAATATGCACCTTAATCAGGCTGAATGTAATTAATTGCCTAGCACTTCATTTTTTCCCTTTTTTAAGTGCTGATTTTAAATATGTACAGATAAATTACACATAAACATTGTACACAATGCCCTGCAGTTTTTGCCTTTCACAAAAAGTAACTGATAAGTGAACACAATCGTCCCACACCTTCCGTTTTGCTTGAACAAAACAAAAACAAGTATTAAAAACTCCAATGGAGAAAATTGACATCAATTACAAAGTATTTCACAAATACTGTATGAATATTGTCCAACTCGCATTCTACAAAAATGACGCATAACCTCTTTGCAGTGTTTAAAAAAAACCTGTTTGCATGTCTTACTAAAAGCACATCAGCATGTTCATCAAGATCATGTAAAAGCATGTCTTTCCAGCGCCGAGACAATTCTATTAACATGAAAAACATGCCATAGTTTGAGCATGGAGCTGATGTATTGAGGAAAACTGAAAATGCTCACAAAAACAGATCACAACTTGTCAGTAGTTTCTTTGTTCTTTGATTTAGACAGATAATTAATTGAAGCTTTGTGACTGGACAACATTTGAGTAGCTATAAACTATGACTGGGGGCTCTTGTGTTTGGAACATACAAAGGGACCGTCAGAGAACCAGAGAACGAACTTTAAGATTCCCTGATAAATAGAATGCATGGCAACAATATGATCAATTCAACTAATGTACATGTATTGATTCCATTGGGGATAAAAAACCAAAGAATTTGTTTTGACATACAGCTAAATTGCAGACTGTGTGCCATGCCGGAAATGAAACAAGACAATGAAGTACAAACAATCTCAATGATTGTAAAATAGATCAACTAAAACTTTACTCATACCTACAGCTTGAAACAGCCATGTGTATGTTCTTCACACATCTGTATGCAACCAAATTCACTATCACCATTTAAAATAACTTTGCTGTTAAAAAATACATTATTTTGAGAGTTTGGATCAATCCTGTTCCATAGGAGTGGTTTCGCTGACATTGTTAAGCCCATCATTGACCTCAGACTGGTCTGCAGTCTCCTGACTCTTGTTATTTTTATTCTTTGCCAATGGTTCTGTGGTCAATGCCTCAGAGGTACATGTAGCTGCTGAAACAGTCGATGTCCCTGGTGTTGAGACCTCATTGGTTGAAACATTAATCTCAGAGGTGGAATGCTCACCAGTAGGTGTTTCAGTGCTTGAGGCTGTAGGGTTTAATGCCTCGGCTGTTGTTGCCTCAGCAGGTGCCACCTCAGCAGTGGATGTCTCAGAGGTAACTGTCTCAGAGGTAACTGCCTCAGAGGAAACCGCCTCAGAGGAAGCCGCCTCAGAGGAAGCCGCCTCAGAGGTAACTGCCTCAGAGGTAACTGCCTCAGAGGTAACTGCCTCAGAGGTAACTGCCTCAGAGGTAACTGCCTCAGAGGTAACCGCCTCAGAGGTAACCACCTCAGAGGTAACCATCTCAGAGGTAGCCGCCTCAGAGATAACTGCATTAGAGGTAACTGCGCCAGAGGTAACCACCTCAGAGAACAGCGCCTCAGAGTTTGAGGTTTCTGGTGGAGACTCTCCCTCCATAGGAGCACCCTCCTCCTGTCCATCTGTTCTTGAGTCCGTAGTTTCTACACCAGCAGAACTGATTGATGGTGGTGGTGGGGGTGGAGGTGGTGGGGAAGACTGTTCTCTTCCCAGTGCTGGTGGGCTAATACTGTAATGACTTTGGTCTGGTTGTGGCATTGAGCTGGGCCCTGAGGTTGATTTGTCTTCATCCGTTGGTGGAGCTACTGCTGAGCATGATGAGGAATCCACTGTGTCTTGTACTGAAAAAAGTCATACAAATTTTCAAACAAGCTGTGATACGTGCCCATTTAAAGTTTATATCCATATAGGTTGAGTAGTGTAAGAGCCCCAATAGATGGCTTTGATATTTTTTCCAGACAAAGGAGATTGAACATTTGCATTCCTTGTTTCAGTCATTTTAATGACAACTTAGAGTAAAGACAATCCGGAAAAAAGGTACCAGTTACCATTCTATGGACACTAAAACAACTATAAAGAAAACATGTTAAAGCGACACAAACTTGGTGGTGCTAAAACGCCTTCCACTGAAGACAACTCTGAGCAACAAACATACTTTTCACCTACTTGATAATCTGTGGCTTTTTGAATGAATAATAACCATACCAATTGATAACAAGATCAATTGACAAATTAATCAATTAATCACTTGTCAATTAATTAAGAAAACAAACCTTTCTGATCTGGTGTTGTAACTTCTCGATGTAATGAGTCAAAGAAACCAGTGCTAGGAGGCAAGGCTGAATCTGGTGAGCTACCACCACTATCTGCACTGTCCATAGAGGAACAGCTATCTTGATCAACATCTCCTACAATGACAATGTCAGTTTCATTCACTTTGAATTAGTTTCCAAATCAGACAACAAATAAACATCAATAACAGAACGGATTGTATCAAGGGAACCAGACTAAACACGGTCCATTAACATTGTTCTTTTTTTCTACAAGACCCACAGCATGGCATAATTTCCCATTGAAATGATTCAATAATTATGGTCAAATGTCATTTGGACACAAGTGCTATAAACCTACATGTCTGGCTTAACAAATGCCCCTGCATTTAAATTAGCTGGGAGTCAGTAACCAACTGTGCATTCATGTGTGCAAATCCATTTCATTGGTAATGTAATATTTTCATTGTTGACACATGTCTGGTTGTACACATCTTTTGATGATAGTTTTTATACTTTTGTATATCCTTGACAGCCCCTGTGCAACTCTCATTCATTGCACATGTTTGTCTCAAGATTTCAAATAAATAACATCAATAATTAATGCACAAGTACTTCATATTCTGGCTGGTAAACTTTTACTGTTGAGCAAACATTTGTTTTTGCTTCACAAGTATGTACGCTGGAGAAGCTCTATGAAACAAAACCCAACTGCTAGAGGTGAGCTTGCCATTGGATAAACTCAAAACTAAAAGTGATAAAGTAAAACAGGAACCCCTACCCCCAACTACGACCTCATCCGTGACAATACAGTGATTAAACTGCATAACACAACAGCACAGTGTCAAAATGTGAAGATCTGGTCCCAACAGATTTTGAGATTGTAATTTAATAAACATACATTACCTTTACATGACCACTTTTTGACTAATCTTTTGAAAATAAGTGAACTCTGTCTAGCATGAATTGAATCAACTTAGTTCTTGTTTATCAAATCAATGATTTACATCACATTACAAACTAACACTCAAATTGTATTGACCTGTATTTGTCATATGGTAGCAATACACTGTACTTGTTCTACAACGCACCTTTGTTCCCATCACTGTCATCAGAATCAACGATACCCGTCCTGTTGTCAACTTCCATCATTTTACAAGCCTCTGCTTCATTGTGCTCTGATGTCTCTTTAATATCCTTAACACCACCCAAAATGTCATCACTGCTACTAGTTCTTTCACTAGTATCCTTTACAGGCTTGGATACTGAGGCAGTGGCATATTGCCTTGTAGAATCAGCGTCTTGTTCACTGGCAGGAGAACAAACAACAGCATCATTTGGCTGGGGGACTATGACCTCTTGGGACTGGGAAGAAATGGCTGTGTTTCCATTTGTGTGGTTGGTTTCATCCGATGAAGGGGTGGTTTCAACTGGCTGGGATTCACTTGACACTGTACTAGTTTGGGTGTGGGTATCAGAGGGTATCCCGTTCATCATGAGGGTTGGGTTCCGTACCTCACAGGAATGGGTGATGCGTTTCCCAGCAGGTGTGATGGTGCTTACAACCTGAACATTCTGCAAATACAAAACACAATTAAGATTGTCAAGGTACACTATGAAATGTGTGGTAGCAGCAATTTGCATGCTCTTTGTTGCTTTTGGGTAAATTGTACTCAAAGAGCGGTAGGTAGTCAGAGTCACTCAATTTTGATCGTAAATAATAGGCACCTAATTATGAAAAACATTGTAAGGTAAACATGTTTTCTTAACATTTTTTGTGACAACTAAATTACAGGTAAACAATGACTGTTGTTATTTCTCCTGTCCAACACGAATTACACTAGAAAACGTCTGGCTGTTCACTTAGCCTTTGTGACCCTCTTGTGACTACACGAAACCAAGGTAATGCCAAGGTAACTAATGAAATGCACCAACAATCACTTGCTTTGTGCCAGCAGTTAAGTATATATATGTTACTTTGCTGTGTGTTTGAAAACAGCACAATAAAGTCCTTATCAAATAAAACATCTTGAAACAATTACAGGGCTGCATTACCTTTTCAACACCTCTCATAAACTTGTCACTCCTTTGGTAATATCGCTTAGGATGCGTAAGTAGTTCACAAAGCCGTTGCATGGTAAACGGAGCACTGGGTTTAAAAACAAGAAACACACATATCCATTGCTTTGTTCAGACTCCAGTGATTGTTTTCATCCTCTAGAGAACAGACATATTTATAGCACGTGCATGACTGAGGAATATTTACCAGCAAAAATAAAAGCACTGATGATGCAAAGACCCATTCAGACAAACACTAATGCACACAATTGGCTTAAAGTTAGCAGTCTCATCAGTATTGCTATGGTTCCATCAGGAAAATAAAATGATGAAACCGTTATATGTAAACAGCTATCACATAGGAGAGAATAGGAATAGGATAGGAAAGATAGCTCCTTGCATCCCAAACAACTTTTGGTATGTTTTAGTGCTCGTTCCAACTTGTATGCCCTATGTGCTGAATACAATGTAATGTAACTTCACACTTGGTGATTTTATTTAATTACAAGTAACTATGACCTTTCAACTAATGTTATAAAGCAACAAGGTTTGCCTTATAGCAATTTTGGTTGAAAGGTCAACCAATGTGACTGGCCAAGCTGAATAAATGTCTGAATTATTAAAGCAACCAATGGTTATATGGATAAAATGATGTTGACCCACATCATCTAAAAAGGGACATGATTTACCTGTTGAATGCATTGAGTGAACGCATGAGTCTCTCTCTCATATCATCAAACTTGACATTCTCCACGTTGGGAAGCATTGGGACCTCCTCACAAGGGTTTGTCTGGATATATTCTTGTATGACATTCTCAAGCTTGGTCACTACAAGAGGCTTGAGCTTACTCCATGGAAATCTGTAAATAGATACAAAGTACATGCGCAATAAAATTACAAATGGATGGTAACTAGTCAGTCGACTAGCCCAAGGCCAGGACTATTGATTACAGGGATAACAGGGATTTGGGAGTGATTGGGCCAGTGAAACAAACAAAAATAAAACAACTCATATTCAATTTGATGCCAGCATGATCTTGGCAAGAACAAAACAGCATGTCCTTCACAAATGCTGGTCTCTACCTAGCTGTCTGTACCTAATGTAGCTGGACACTATGGTGTTAGTGATGGCCTACACATCAATCAGAGCAGCATCAGTGATGCCCAGTGTATGCAGCTCAGCAACCTAACATAACACACTTGTCTTGATTCCAAGACCCTACATCCATTTATTTCACTTTTACATTTATACTTTTGCAAATACAGCATTGAACTGAAGAGGGCACTGTGCATCAAAAGTACAGTTTAAACAGTGAGCCTGGTACAAAACTGCTTAGTTTCAATTACTTTATTTATTTTTAAAACTTTTACAATTTTGAAAATGATACAAATCAAGAGAATTTTTGAGATCATAAAGAAAAAGCTTTAAAAAAAATTGAATTAAGTCTAAAATGAGCCTGCACAAAATCACATGGAAATAGCCCAGATCTACAGTATTTTCCTTTAGTTGTAATGTAATAATAGTTCAAAAAAATATAACAATATTATAAATATCACAAATGAAAAGATGAATCTTCGAGTTAAAGCTACCAAAATGTTGTTTAAATCCTGTTAAGTTTGATATGAACAACATAAAAGGTGGAATAAAAATTGCTATTTTTAATAAGTTTGAAACTTGTTTGAAACTTTGACTCCCTCTCACTCTAAGATCTAAAAAAAAGTTATGTTTACGACTACATGCCATTTCAAAATAGCGTCGGAAGGTCAGGATTTTTTTTCTCTTTTTCTGATAAGTTTGACGTCGGATCAATTAATCATTTCAGAAGGTACTAGGTCTGAGTGTGTAAACATTGCCCTACATAATTCAACCAAAAAACAATGATTTACCAAAAACTGCCCTGAATCCACCAAATACCTTACATATTTCAAACTCGCCTGAGGCACACAGGAGATGCTGCCAGTTAATACGATGGTATGGATTGCATCAGATACATTTCTCGCTCAAAAAAACAAAAAAGAAAAGAAAAAAGGACCGCAAGTGACTTCTGATGTGAATCTTTGCACGATCATGTGTTGAGCACATTCTAAGGATGTTATGTATGTACAATTTGCAGATTGCGCTCTGCAGATTTGGAAGCTCTATCTGCAGATTGGACAAAATTGTGCGCACTCAGCACATTGTGCAAATCCATAGAAAGCACTCAATATGCAAACTTTGTTTTGTTGGAAAAACCTTCTGATGTCCCTGGGTGGTGTCTGTCGTAAGGCAGTTTTGGGATTCAAGACTACACAAGAACTGGCACTCCACATTTTGTGCCAGTAATTGCTTGACATTACTTACAATGGTTCACCGTTGTGAGCTATCCTACATAGTAACTCTTCCAGCTCTTTAGGAATCTCTCTTGATGGTTTACGTTCAAATGCTGTGTGGGGAAAAAGAAGATTGAATAAAACAAAAATAAGATCTACAGTTGGATTATCAAAGCCCTCTGCCACAAATTAGCTGTGAGGGTTCTCCCCAAGATTTATAAAACTGTGCGGCATTCTGAACCCAAATTTTTGAAGTTTGGCCTAAGCATGCTGAATTGAAACCCAATTGGGTCCTTGGAAAGTTCTTTCTTTGGTGTTTACCTTTGGTTTAGAAGCCCTACTGTGCAATCTGGGAATTCTAAATGTT
>CM021527.1:19104734-19119265 GCA_010994315.2 Pisaster ochraceus
AACCCACACCCCGATGACTTAACCATCGAAACTTGAATTCGATGCTCTAAACCAATCGGCCACATGACACCCCAAAAATAAAAGAAAGCAATGACTGTTTGACAATCCTCTTTCTTTCTGACTATAACTATAAGTTGATACAGGATATTGTTTACTTACATAAATTGCAACTAGGAACTGATTTAATCACTTAAGACCAAAAATTAGACACTTGAATACAATATTTACATATTTAGAAAAATTAATGTTTAAGGTTAACCTTGTGTAACATAGATGTACATGTAGTTATAATCAACAAGTGCACACTACTAAACTATGCATCATTGTGTATTTCTGATAAGAGTTTTAGCTATTATAGATGTTAAGTTTATTGTGACATTATCAATGACCATTAACATTACTAAATAGGAAAGTTTAATTTGTTCACAGTTGCTTTCAAATTGATCTCAAAAGGAATGAGTAAAAATATCTGGAATTCGTGTTATGTTACATAATAAAACTTGGCAGTGCACAGTTTACAACTACCAAGGTAAGTCAAAACCATCCAGTAACTTACCGAGTTCATCCACCTATAAAATATCGTGTTTCGTCTTGGATGGAAAAGAAAATTGCCCCCGACAAGCCTGGTCCAAACTTTAAGCCTCGGACTCATCCAAAATCACTGGTTTCTCATGACTCTTTTCCTCCATGCGATGACCTAAATTAAGTCCCTCCAGCCCACTAACGGTATCAGAGCTCTGGGCACTGTATGGAGACACTGAGTGTGAACTGTTATTTTTGTTGGTGTTGATTGCTGATCCTACTTGGTCACTGGTAGGTATTGTGTGGATGGGTATGAATCCACCAGTTGGTGTGGTGTGCTGTGGTGGTTGGTTGTGCAGCTGTGGCGTGTATTGTTGGTGTGAGTGTTGCATCGTTGGTTGGTTGGTTGTTGGGGCAAGGACTAAGTTTGGCGAGTCACTGAGGGGTGTCTGCATGAAGGAAACAAAATAATAACACTAGGTCAATCCTGCTCTCTTGGGCCCAAATTTACAGAGCTGCAACACATTAAGTTTCCCAAGATATTAAGTTTGGGGCTAGCAGATCAGTGTTGCAGCTATAAAACACCATATGTTGATTGAAAATGGTCTCTGTAATATTTGCTGATATTTTTAATTTCATTTTTTTTACAGAATAAGTTGATGCATTAACGTTCTCATCTTTGACCAAACTTGAAACTAGCTGCAGAAAAAAATAAAATGAAAAACATTTGTCTACTACATGATGAACATCCCGCACTCGAATTTAAAATCACCCACCTTCTCTTGTCTCTGGGACGCTGCCATAGCAGTGGTGCGTTGCTGCAGAAGTGACTGGAATGCAATATCAGCAGCGAGGCTAATAGCTTGGCATATCTCATCAGCCATGACATCTGATTCAAAGACATGACATGTAAACTGAGCTTGGAGTCTTGTACCAAGTGTCTTAGTCGAGGAGATAAATGCAAACAATCTGATAAAAGTAAGAACAAATTAATAAACTCTAAGCTTTTATTGCTGAGGTTTCATTTACATCTTACTCCTTGTTTGATATCACTTGCAAACTAATGGATGATAATTCAATTTACTTTGCTTTAAACATGCATAATCAAGTAGCTAGTTCTCTCTCCAACACTATGAGCATGTACCTTTTATTCTCTTGATGTGCAGCCCAAAATGACACATTTTGGAGATCATGATGAGCCTTGATAACCTGCTTAGTAGAGTCCAGTAATCTAGACAAAGTAAATAAGCACATGTACCCAATTCAGTCTCACACTGGCACCTTAATGGCAGATTTGAAAAATACTAATTTAGGTTGAGTTAACAGAAACTCAAAAGTCTCTGCATTTGTGTTTTCTTTGGTTAGTTTCATATTCTGCTTTGCACATAAAGATATGTGTAGCAGAATTTCAGTTTATACTGGCTCTAGAAATCCTAAAGCAGTGCCTCGTCTAGCCTAGG
The DNA here is from genome assembly GCA_010994315.2 of Pisaster ochraceus. Taxonomy (NCBI): domain Eukaryota; kingdom Metazoa; phylum Echinodermata; class Asteroidea; order Forcipulatida; family Asteriidae; genus Pisaster; species Pisaster ochraceus. The sequence continues at coordinate 19,106,717 of CM021527.1, forward strand.
AAGGACTTTGAAGAGCATTTGGCGCGACAGCCACTTGGACGGCTGCCAGCCAGATTCAAGCCCAAAAACTAAAAATTTGCTTCACAAACATTTAGGGGGAACAGCAAAGCATCAAGGAAGACATTTTGAACTAAGTGACTTTATCCCTACTTGTTGGATTGCTACAACTGCACTTAAATAATGTGCGCCATACCATTGTGAGATAGACTCACTGTGCAAGCACACAGTTGAATGTGCGTACACAACGGAATGGTTAGATTCTCCTGTTAATTTTCAGAGGATTGAGAGAAGACTAATAAGAACTAGACATGCGTTTGTAACTTAACAAACACTGGGGTTTTGGTTGTTGGAAAAAAATGACATGTCATTATAGGCCTACTCAGTAATCATGTTTGGTCATAATACTTAAAGGAACTCTTTGAACTTGCGGTTGTGACATGCGGTTCAGGAGATATGTATTTTAAATTTTAGAGTTTCCTGTTTGTACCGGAAGTAAAGGTCAAAGAGGGTCACGGCTGGGGGGGTTTTTTGGGGGGGAAGTTAACCGCCACTTTTTCAATCTTAGATAAGACCCTATCACAGAGCATTCAGTACTTTATATATTTAGGGCAACTGCAGTTAAAATGTGCAAAATCTCATTACAATCTCACATTTCTGCATAATTTAAGAACTTTGTGTCGGACAGTTGAAATCCTCAATCTCACCTGATATAGTTACTGGTCACAGCAATGTTCAACTCTGTCATCTTGAAGATGTTATGAATTGCTCTGGCAGCCATGATCTTGCGTATTGTATCCATGACAACATCCAGCCCTTTGTCCCGGCTGACCTCCATTGACCCCAGGAATCTCAGAACGTACATCTGAACAAAACCGACAGCATCGGTGACTCCCGAAACTGATGAAACAATTATCATTATTTAATTATTAATATATATTTCTAGCGTTGAAAATGCAAAGGACTATTAAACTGTTAAAGCGCCCTCTCCTGTTTGTACCACTCCTGTTATTACACTATTTTGTGAAGATTTAATTTTCACTTACACTTGTACACTACAACAGAATATGTGATACAATATAACAGTTCAATGGTACAATAAACAGCTTTACCATGTTCCAAAGGTGATTTCTCCAGCATCATATATCTGTACAGCATATACAGTAATATTCAATCAAATTAGCGTCTCTCACATAAAATCAGGGATGCCTAAAAAGCCACTTTCATCATTGTAGGTTGCCGTAGAAAAGAATGCCAACCATCCTCTCTTGTAGAATATAAAACGTACAAATGGTGTACATGGACATACTGCCTAAGGCTAGGAATGTATAATTTTATAAAACAATTGTTTGCAGACTCATGTAGATTGATAAAAGATTCACCAATATTTAAAGTATAATTTTCTTCTCTAAGAGAAAAAAGTCTGCCCATCATTCTACACAAATATTTGGCTTTTTCCCAACTCCCAGGACACCTACAGTATAATTTTTGTTTTCCCTTGTGGTAAAGTTTTTGCAGGAATTTGATAAACAAGGAAATAAACTGATAACTACAATTCTTTATTTTACTGCCGCGGAGTACACACCCACAAAGATAAATACGACGATAGCAGTCAAGCAGGAGTTTACCGAATTCCTTGCTCATGTATTAAAGTGTAGATTGGCCAGACTGGTAGAGACCTTACCACCAGGCTGAAAGAACATAAGGCTCATGGCCGCAGAGGGGAATATGACAAATCTGCCATTGTCAAACACTCCGCCGATCTAGACCATGCCATAGATTGGAATCAGACTCAAATCATAGCCCCTGAGAGACATTGGTAAACACGTCGCATCAGGGAAGCTATTGAAATACACAAGCACAATACAGTGCCTCAAGACATCGGCTATTTCATAAGCAGCATTTGGCACAGAATCCTACCACCCAACTCCACTGATATCCCACAGTCTACTGACATGCCCCACTACACAGGGCACTCACACACAATGGGCAACCCAAACAATGACTCTCAGCCTTCCAATCACAGTTCTCCTTTGAGAAGAACCAATCAGAGCAGTGACTGACTCTACATTGAAACCTCTGAATCCTTATATATAGATCATCACGTCTCACACTCTTCAGTCTCCTGACGATGACTAGAGCAAGCTAGTAGAAACGTTGAGACCAATTAAGAACTCACTTCGCGGCAGTGAAGTTAATACCCAGAAGTCCCCTCGATCCATTAAGCAAAAGTTGTAGTCCCGGCCGATTTCCTTCCTTCCGCCCAGGTAGTAGTCAATAAGCAGGACAGTTCTGTTGAGAACTAAGTAGTCTCCTGAATTTCTGAAATCTACTCCGCTGCAGTAGAATAAAGCAGGATAAATCTACACAGCAAATGGATATACACATGGTGTTACCGCAAACCGAATATACCTTGATACCTCACCATGCTATGCCTCAAAACTTACTTATAATTCTTTAATACTGTTAGAAGACTCTCAGTGTTTCATTACCTTGTACTGGTCTGGAATCACTTGAAGAATCTCCAAAGGGATTCAATCTCCTTTGGGTGACATCTTTTTGGGGCTGGGCATGTCTGACTGGAGGGAGTTGCTCCTCACTGGGCGAGATCATGTCAAATTGGATTGGTGTACTAGACAGCACAGAATCAAAGGGCGATGGTGGTGGAGTAGCAGGTATGTCCTGACTGCTGGATTGACTGGTGTCACTAGAGCGTGAGCGCTCTTTGGCACTTAAAATGAAAAGAATTTACTAAACATCCATGTACTGTATTTATTAATAAGTGTATATTCAGAATTATTCAACGTTTTATAAAACCATGGAAAATCAAACAAGCCAGGGAAGTCAGACAGAACTTTAACCATAAATTTGGCTCGGTTCTCTACAAAAGAGAAGGGAAGACGGATGCTGGACAAAACTTTCTAGATTCTAATGTGTATAGAACATAACACAGGACTGAGCTGAAAGCAATTTTGTTTATGACAAGCTGTCCAGTGAAATACTTTTTAAAACATGTGACATTTCTTCAATGTGTTTTTCATATAAATCAATGAAGCAATTTATTTTCCCAAAAAATAAAAGCCAGGAAGGTCCCAAGAATTGTAACTACCTCTACATATTGTTTTACAATTGTTGCAATTTCCAGGGGAAAACAATCAGTGTATTAACCCAAATATGTTAAGCGGCAGGGGCAACTATTTCCGGGGAACTAGCATTTTCCATAAGTTTCATCTGTGGAAATGTCAACCAAGTTTTCTCAGGAATTCCTGGGAAATACTTTAGTGTAAAAGGGGCTTATGTGAAATTGGGCCGTGAAGAGCAAAATGCAGCAATCTTCCAGGCTAAAAGAATCCTTCCTTAATAACTTAATCTACCTTGACTTGAAGCTTTCTGCTCGTTGTTTCTGGGGTACATTAGACAAAGACATTGGATGTTTAGGGCGTGTCCCTCCAGAGTATGAGTGGGTGGGGCTGTCTCCACGCCCCTGGCTTGATGGAATGGTCATTGGACCTGCAGTGGGTGGGGCACTTAGGGTTCTGGATCGTACATCATCATTTCCTTGAGATTGAGGTTGACCATTCTAGGAAAAATAAACAGAAATAAATGATAAGTATCACAATATAACCTTTTAAATTTGTAAAGAGGAAGGTGTAACACATTGGCAGATATAATGATACTTTTAAACAATGTTCACTTGTTCACACAGACCCATTTATAACAACAGCGCATATCTGTATTTCTTTTCAATTTGTAGATCATAAAGAAATGCATTGCTGCAAGATAGGCAATCCTTTGGGAATCTTTTGCTGAATGTTAAATTATAAGGAAAATACATTGCTGTCACAAGTACATCTTTTACAAAAATGAGAGTCCAACAATTGTAATAAACCCTTTGGAAGTTAGCTTCATATTACAAACATGGTAATGCTTCCAAACATTTAACTGTACTTTTACATTGTCCTTTTTGTACCAAAGTGTTTATGATTCTGTGGTTTTGTTCATTTGTTTTTATGGGGATGAGGAGTCAGCATTACATAATTTATACTTGATTATGTAATTGTAGCTACTAACCTCAGGTAGTCTCTCTGACATATAGAATCCACTGGAGATGTTACGAATTGTTGCAATCCACTCTTCCCTGTCTGATCCACTCATACATTGTAAAGTCACCAGCCTATTCATACAACATTCAAACACTTGTGTTTACGAAACTGCCAAATCAACATAAACAGGCACAACAGTTGACAATGGAAAAAAGGAAAAAGGTTATCAAAAGCAAGGGCTTACCTACATTATGGTGTAAGCTTTGATTTAAAAATAATAATACTGACTTCTGAGAGCAAAACAAATCAGAAACCAGATTAAACTAGAAATTAAGCGTTCGTAAAAACACAAAGAAATAATAATAAAATAATAAAACAATAAAAAATATTAATTTAGACAAAAACAAAAGGTGTTTCAGCTATACAGCCAAACCCCTAATAAAATCAGCCAATCACTGCAGTCCTGTACAAATCCATAGGGTTTAGGTTGGAAAGAGAAGAAACAATTAGATATGGACAAAAAACAAGGAGTTTTGGCTTAGAGGCTGAAATCCCTAAATAGGAAGAATATCATGCCTTGTGAAACTACAATTTTCAGAGAATGGAGAAGAGAATTTCAACTTCAACATATACCTGTTTCCTAACAGATGTTTTTTATGGGTGTTTTCAACATGAGAGCAGACATGTGTCTGAACAACAAAAGAGGTATTTGACATGAAAGTCAGAAACAAAAGATCACAACAAATCCAATTTATTCTTCAACAATAAAGTGGTCAAAACTCAATTTCCTACACACATAAATTATCTTCTTTTTCCCCTTTTTCCGGGAAGGGAGGTTTTGGTTTCTTAGGGAATGCAAAAAACTTATCTTCACTGCAAAACATTTAAAAATAAAAACTATGTAAATAAGATTACTTCTTAGTGTCCTCTGGTCTTGTGACTTGAAAGATGAATCTGCGGTCATCAACATCAGCTGCATTGACAGTACAACCATCTAAATCAATCACTAAGCTTCCAGCAATCTGTAATCAAGTATCAATCCATAAATAAATCTAGAAGAGTTCCAGATATCACACCTCAAGTATCAAGGCCCAGACAATAGATTGAAGGAATCATTTCTCTCATGAGCCACAGTTTAAGCAAACAACCCACTTTGGGGTCTGATTTTGTTTCATATTTTTGTTTTTAACATTCTGTAGTAAAACTGTTGGGCAGCCACAGTGAATAAAACACATAATGGTTAACCACTTGTGCTTATTTCTTGTAATGTATCCCAGGATAAATCTATCTGTGTATTAAAAGATGAACACATATCTAGAATTCCAAACTTTCTCAGCAATTCTCTTGTTAAGTTTCTCTTTTGTACCCTCCTGCATGAAAGTCTTTTTCTCTTACAAAAGAAAAGCTCACCATTATCAAAAAACTTTCAAACCATTATTTACTTCCCAAGTATTTGTATCTGTTTCCTTCTAATTTATCAGAAACCCAAAACACTGCCACAGGAAATTTCATACAAGTGTTTTCACTTGAGAATGTTCATGTGCAATGGATCATTCCACTTGATAGGTACGATAAAGTCTAGAGTCTAGTCCCACATATAATTCTCTGGCATTATTTAATAACAGTCACTTCCTACACTCATTTCCTCTTACACAGTGATGGGGGGGGGAGGTCATTCTAGGTCACCTCACCCACATTAAACAGACATTCCAATGCCAGTGGGATGTACAGTTTACTTATCTTTCATTTCTACCAGAGAAACACAATTGGCTTCTGAATTAGAATGGAAACTTGGCCTTGCAGAAATAGATTTGCCACATATTGTTTTTTCCTTACTATAGGAATCCAAGTACATGTACTCCAAATATGAACATGATTTAAGGAAAGATGGCAACTTGTTTCTTAGTATTTTCAAAGAGAGCATTTGACTTTTAGTGAGTTCTCAAGACCTCACTGATGTACCACAAATGCTATACTGTATTCACTTCTGAATGGTTAAGGCCATTATTCCTGGAAAAAAAACTAAATTTATCTTAGAAAACTGTCCCCTCTTAAATATATCAGGCCTGGGCACAACATTGTAAAGATGGCATACAAAAAACTACTTAGCAAAGAAAAACCTTGCTTAGCAGAATCCTGCAACAAGCCACAATGCCATGTAATTTACAATGCCATGATCGACTCCAAATTACACTATGGAATCAATCACAGCATTGTAATTCTGCTAACTAAGGTATTTCTCAGCTAAGTGACTTAATGACTATACTGTGTTTTGCTGAGAGGCTGTCCAAAATTTTAAACATGTTCATGGAGCCTGCATTTGACTTTAAAAGGTGAATAAAATATTGTTTTTTATACTGCAGAAATTGCAGAGGGAAATTAAATTCAAACATTTTTCCATTTATACCAAAAAGCATTTATAACACGAAATTAATCAACAAAACCTGCCCTACTTGATAACAAAACAAGTGTGTGTAGTATAAATTGTGACCTTGGACACTACTTTACTATGGATTGTTTCTTAAGCTTAGCATGGATGTCACGCCTGCCAGCTCTATTACCCACACTACATGTGCAATCGTATTTGCAAACAGAGGTTTTTGGTGCAAGTTTGTTACTGCCAAAAATCATTGCATTGCATTCTGACCACCCCAAATGATCAGGCAATGATTTCAATCAGACTTTACCCAGCAATCCAAAAATCACAGTTACTAGCTCATAGTTACTAGCTCATTGATTAAAAATACAGCATACATATTACAACTCTTGTCTAGCACTTTTTAGGGTGTACAAGAAATGTGTACATACACAAAGTATAAATGCATTAACATTGAAACAAAAAGTTGATAAGTATGACTTTGGAGGAGGGGGTCTTGAAAGTGTTGGAAACTTTGGACGGCCCCCAATTAATATTTTCTGCATAACAGCTGGGCCCTGGAGTTACTGAGTATATAAGAGGAGATCTATTGATGAATGCTGTGGGTTTGTTTGCTTACCTGTCCCTTTGCATGGCTCATCAGGTTTCCTCCTTGAGTAAAGAAATATTGCCGCTCCCAGCGATGAGTAAGACCAGATTTGCTGCAGTACAAAACCAAAATCCTGTTTATTGTTGTCTACTTTATGAAATAGAAATGTTGAACATCAGACTGAACTTTCGCTGTCAACCAGAGACCTGAGGGCTAGATTTCACCATTCATCTTAATATTGCCATACTGATTTGTATTGTGACATCACACTTTGCTTGTGAAATCAAGCCCAGTAACAGTAGGACGACATTAATAGAGGAGGAATTTACATCCCAGGAGCTCTGATTACCTTCTAATCATAAGATAACCTGCTATCTGACTCAGGCTGGTTTTTATCAGGCGGGGCTGCATCTGCATATCAGGTGTTGGCTCTGGCATGAAATAATAGACAGACTTTTCTTGGATTTCTCGCATCTTGTCACTGGATTCCTTGGATAGCTTACCCATCTCTGAATGGACACTTCAAAGGAGCAAAGTACAAAAACATGTTTTTTTTCTTAGATTATTTAGACCTAAACTCTGTAATTAAGGAGGAAATGAGAAATAAGACAATTGAATTGCACAGTAGTATATTTTATATAGTTCTCTATGGCACTGAAAGAAAACAATAAACCAGGGATAAATGTTGAATGCTTGCTATTGAATGGGCGGCTATGTGATCATCATAAATAAATATATGTGAAATATACAAAATATACAGATTCCTATACAGAGGGCGCTGCTTGCCAGTCCAAGAATTTCCCTCATTTATCAAATTAGACTGTTTTGTCAGATTGTGTAACACAATCAGACACTGCAGTAATTAAACACAAGCAAAACATTTCAAATTCACTTGAAGTTAGAATGTAAACAGCCCTGCAAACCAGCACAGGTAGACACACTGATTGCATTATTATTATTATGGCAGGTGCATATAGTTCATGGTATGAACAGTCTACACAGTAAACCATGCTGTTTACATATCTTTTCCATTATCAATGCAAGGTACTGGGTACATAAAATGACTCCATTATCAACATGCAGAAGAGTGCCCAACTATCAGATTACACAGTGTAACTAAACAGCCTGCTATTTATTTAACATCTTGAAACACGATGCCGTACTACTACTAGTAAAGTATTATACAGAAAACCCATTGCAAAAGCTGACAAAACTTGATAAATGGCCTCACCCTTCGGCTCTTGCAGTCTTTCTCTAAGGCTGGAATTATTACACAGAAAAATTTGTTAAAAATCTTGTTTTTCAAATGAAAAATGAGTTAAAAACAACCCTTCCAACAGAGCGTCCATTAAAGAACATCCATAAAAGAACAAATCATATCCCCATGGTTAAGAAACATACCTCTGGACACTTGTTGTGATGTCAGATAAATATTCTTCTGTCTGCTTGGTGAAAGTCTCCTTTCCCAACCTGAAGAAAGACAGCTGAGCTTGGAAGAAACCCAGCATTGGCTCCAACAGGCCTGTGGTACGCTTATATTGCAACATGTTCATGGAGTTATAATACATCAAGGAATTCTGGGGAAAGAGAATAACAGACAACTGAGGCAAATTCTTTGTATAGACCAATCCATACGCGCAAGTGCCACACTCCATGCCCATATTGCTGGGGTGCTGGCAGCACAAGGTTTTTGTACACAAAGACATAAAAAAACATTTCTTTTTAACTTTTTTAGTGAATAAAGTGTCTTGCTCTAAGATTTACAATTTCCCAGACAGAACAGCATGGCATAACAATGTAGAATATTGACCATAAACATTTGCTACAAAACTTAATGCAAATCCTGAAAACAGCGCAGATGATATGTGAGTTAAAGAGATGACCATAGGGATTGGCATTCATGTAGCATACAGACATTGATAGGTTGTGCGGTCATAATGCAGACATGGGTGTGGCTTGGAGGGTGGTGCGGCTTATACGTTGAAACCATAAATAAACTGAATTAGCTCAATTTGGTGTACAGCAGCTTACACGCCCAAGATTACTGTATCCCTACACACGTCTTGGAGAGTGACACATAAAGAGCAGCAGTTTTACTTTCATACCTGTAAGAGTTTTTTCCTGCACTGGAACAATTCTTCATTTGCTTCTATTCTGGCCTTGGTTTCATTCTCTTTTTTCTTGGAGACACGACAGTACTTTGATGTGGAATTTTCATGTTCTAAAAATCAGAGAAAACAAAACTGTTGTTATGTACTTTATTTACAGCAACAATAAATCATTATTAAATAATTTAGGTTATTAATTGTTTATTTGAGAGAGATTAAAAATTGCCAGTTTGATGAGACAGACATAATAATAAACCGGTTATAAGTTAAATTTGAACATTCTTTGGTAAAATGACTTGTTTGGACATAAAGTAAATGCTCGAGTTTGACCTACTTACATTAACAATGTTGCAATGTCACATGGTTTGGGAAAAAGATTTCTCGTTTGAGAAACGAACAGCGTGTACAAAACTTTCCATAAGTGTGTAAAGAAGAATGGTACAAGGGGTAAATCTGAAGGTTGGTATGCAATGGCTTGCCTTAAACCACCATGGTTTGTAAGGGATTCCAAGTTGAGAATTAACTTTTGACCAAACAAGTTGTTTTACCAGACGTTACTCAAATTTGACATGCAAGTGGTTATTGAGTCTCTGTTGGAATTGAAAAGATTCAAGAAGATTCAACATGTTCAAAGTCAAACTACAAAGACGGTTGGATTGAATAAATTAGAAGCAAACCTTGATCTAGAATTCGAGTAAGTTCTTTCAGAGTATTTATTTCATTCAGTTCATTGTTGCTAAACGATGCCAGGGGTTGAACCATTAGATCATTTAGCTGAGTTGCCTTAGCAGTGTGTACAGAACTCACCTAATGTGACAATTCAAGGAAAAGAAAATGGATTAAGAGATTGAAATTCAACTCCTAAAGAAATGCATCATAAAAGCAAAAACATTTATTATTTTACTGACAGGCGCTTGGAACGATAGGACTCAGACAAACTGTAGAAATATTTCACATAAAAAAATGATGTTATGATAATTACTAACCCTAATGTCTCTTAAAGTTGCAGCATCAAATTTTGTGCTGGATTAAATGCCAACAGGAATTATGACAGATGATGATGTTTGAAACAAAAAACCCAGAAACTTTCACGTTTTCACGCACAATTCAGAAAATGCTTATAAAAGTCGACACTGTTTGTACATGATTGCTGGTAATGTGTTGGGTCCTGACAATAACTTGTTTTTATAGTTTAACTAAATATTACCAATTGTTGACAGGTTTTTTATTCAGGGTCTTAAACTATGTTCACAACTTCCTTGACTAACTTGACTAATGGGTATTATATAATATTTAAATCAATTTTTACCATCAATTTGGCAGAAAATGGGGTGATGCATCTTCAATGATTTGTTCTTGATTTAAATGGTTTAAAAAGAACTTGTGAAATTATTCAAAGTCTTACATAGATGAATCATACAGTAGGTATGTCTCTGATTATTGAACAAGTTTTCACTCCGATTCTATCAAATGTAAAGCAAAAAGCAAACCATTTCAGCGACAGGTTGTGTTTTAGTCTCTTTAGTCTATTTACATGTCACTTCACTTGAAATATTATAAGTTGAAAATAGTGTAGTCCCTTTATTGTTATAATGAAAACGTTTCTTACTGCCACTAAGGCAAAGCAGCTAGCACGATGATGATAACCCTTGCTCACCAAGGTGTCTTGCTATACCTTACCTCCTCCATTGTTGTTGCAAACTGCTTGAGAGTTGATGCCAAGATACTGTCATCTCTACCCAGAGGAAAACCCTATGAGTCCATATCAACAAAACAATCATCATGACAAATTGTTAAGGTTTCTGTGCATTATAAATGATTTACTCCATTTCCAGGTAACCCCAGAATAAAACAATTGAATGATTGAGTATGATAGACAAGTTATGATCAAATGTATTGCGATCAAAATTAAAGGTGACAACATGAAAGCAAATAGTCATATGGTTTACAGCTTCAAACCACATGTAAATCAAACACCAAAGAAAAAGTAGAACCTCTTTCTAGAATCTGTTAAATGGTCTTCAGCAATTGATTCATTTTCCAAAATTACCAGCAACAATGAGTATTGATATGATCATGTGTAAATCCTCTTACCAAATTGCCATAATCTTGAAGTTTCTTGGATAGTGCTTGAACAGCACTTGACAATGCATTCTGTTTATGGACAAAATATTAAAGACAGTATTACTAAAGATCTTTCATGCAAGGGAGTACTTCAAAAAGGTGAGCCAAAGAATAAATTAGTGTTGGCAATAACTTCAATAATTATTCATCACCTCACTTCATTCATCCTCATCAATATCAATCTGATGGCATTATCTGCAATATTTGTCCCCATGATTACCATTCATCTATTATTTTGTATTATTTGCTATTATTATTATTATATTATTATTCTATGTCCTTTTATCATTACAGCACAATGGACAATGACCGACTAGCTGTGATGATGATGGTCGTGGCCCGTAAGGTCAACAATCAAACAACTATATTGAAATAGAAAAATGCCCAGGTTAATGGTCAGACATGTGATTACAAGTAGTGCTGTGGGGTATGGGGCAAACTAAAGCTTAGCTCAATAATAATTATTCCAAGTTGAGATGATTGTATTTCTCCAGTTGTAAAGGAAGGTTATCCCATCATCACAACAATATGATGCCACTTGACGGTTTCATGACAACTCAAGAAGACAACTCAAAACAACTCCAGGACAATGGAATTTCATTTTAATAAGAGAGCATGGCCATTTTCATTTTCCAAAGGGAAGGGCACTTCCATTGGAAAATGTAAAAGTCTATTGGAAGCCTTTGTAGGGGCACCAATGATGAGACCAGGGCAACAGAGGCATGCCAGTCCTGGGGCCAATTTCACAAAGAGCGAAGATTGATCTCAAGTGTGAATCAGTCTTGGTATAAATGCTAAGCAAAGTTTGCTGTCACAATACAAATCAGTAATGACAATACTGACAAATCAAGATGGATCTTATATAAATCATTAGTGCTTTGTAAAAACAAGCCCTGGTGGTTCAATGTCCCAACAAGCACGATAGCATCACAATGGCCAATTCTACAGGACAGAGAACACTTTTTTTTAATGAATAAAAACTTCATCGTCCTTGAAAAATTATTATTCATGAAAGTGCCACTCAGTTTACTTTAGGGGTCGTACTAATTAGCGTCAACAGGCCCATTTCACGACAACTCAAGACAACTGAAGACAACAAGTTTAAAACACCACCAAAAATCAGAGTGTATCTGGAAACACGTTTAAAACTGACTGGAACCATCGTGCATACATATTTTTCACGGGAAAAAATGTTTTTTTCGTAAAAATAGTAAACTTTCTCTGTCCGTAGAATTGGCAGACGTGATGCTATTGCGCTTGCACAATGACTTTGGACCGCACCATTATGATATGGGTGGGTTTGTGTTAGGG
>CM021527.1:19160144-19171361 GCA_010994315.2 Pisaster ochraceus
TGTAATAAGAACGATGTTAAAAGAGAGCCATAACAGCCCAACAAGGTGGGCTAAATGTACCGTACCTCCAAACTCCACACATTATATGGTCATAACTGGACTGCTGCAACATGCACATTTTGTATGTCATAAGTCTGAGGATTATCAGGCTGGCCCAGCCTTTCGTTTCATTCAAGGTAAAAATAGCAACTTAACATTTGAATTAATTTTCAACTGTCAAATCATGGGAGATGCATCTTTCATTATTAACAGAATTGGTGTGATCAGCGTTTTGAAATGGCTTCTAGATTCAATGCATTCAATATCATTACAAAAAGGTCAAAATATATTAACCCAACTATAAAGAATTCATGAATTGTTCATCTAATAACAGCTTACCTTACGGCACAAATTATGGCTATGCCCAATGAGAACATGTACAACCACCATGATGCACTAAAACACCTAATAAAAGAACAAAAATAACCATACAAGTGTCAGATCTGAACGTCAGAACCTACAGGGTGGTACTGCATGCCAATAGACTGTGTATGTCTCGCACATATTCAAACTTCCGGGACCATTGTGGTCCCAGCCATATGGAATTTTACGTGGGCCAGATTTTGTTTCGTCAATTATTTTAGTTTAACGTAGTTTATGACCAAGAAAGTTATATTGTTGGGAATGTAATACTTAGTGACCTCAACTTCCCGAAGAATTTTGTGCTCACCTCCGATCACAAAAATGATGTAAACCCTTGTTTTGGATGCGCGATGATCATCGCCAGCTGCTGTAATTGCAATGCGGAGCCCTGTCATTGCGGTCTATGGTTGTTGAGGCGTCAGTGTCCTCTATAAACTCGTGTCACGCATCAATTTTACACCCGTTTGACCATCACAAATACGCGTAAGGGGTTTCTAAAAAGTTAAATTAAAATAAGCATCCTTTTCCTAGAGTTTTTAATTTATTTCAATAATAAATATCACATTATTTTGTGTATTTATTATAAAAGCTTAAAGTCATTTTATAAAAATTGTAATGAGTATTTCTGTCATGAGATAAAATTTAAAACGAAAATTTGATTTCAGAACATTTAAAAAAAATTTTTTTTATGTGTTTTCTCGTTCCGATTCATGCGAGACTTGCACAGTCTATTGCTCCATAGTTCAATGGGCAACATGTTATATTGACTAATAACAAAAGAATGAGGGAATAAGAATAAAACAACTTTCAATAGGAATAGATGTTGGGCTCTTTGATTAGAACAATTGGATGCATATGAGTGCATTGATACAGAATATAACCACAAGGTGAAATCTGGACTCTTGCATTTCATGAAGCAAAGCCGAGTGAAATGGAAACTTCTAGTTATTTTTATGACCATATTAATTAAAACCCAACCTGTGTGTCATCTTCCTGAGTCTCAACAACAGCATCAATGCAGTAAATGTGAAGAACAGAAGCATCGTGTCCAGCAAAATAAACCTGGATTCTGTGATTAATGCATTATCTGCAAAGAAAGATCTGTTGCTTAATAAGCAATACAACAAACAATACAAGATATGCAGTCTGTACTTCATGGTTTCTATAGCTAATATTCTCAATATATACCCAAACAATACTTACCAAACAATACCAGCACTGCAGCCTGTACTGATGCCCAATGAGTGTAGCCAATCTCATTCATAATCAAATACACAATAGGAACTAGTAGACTCCCACATAATGCTGGAAGGAATCTCAGATGCCAGATCGGCAGATCACATGGATATTCTAAGTAATAAAATGTTGTTGAAATGCATCTATTCAATTCTTAAGACAATAAAGAAATGGCAAAATCTGCTGCTAATAGATTTGAGTAGCGATGTGCAAATGGTTAAATCCAACATTTTTTTAGTCTTAACAGAAATATCTGTTGTTAAAAGCTCATTTGATCTGCTAATTTCATTGCCAAACAAAGGTTCCCCCAACAAAATTATAGTGGAATTTCATCAACAAAAATATTGACGAAGTAGACTATTGTTTCTTTCCCTTGACATAATGTTGTCTTTAAGTTATACACAAACTATCTGAAGTATCTGAAGTAGCTTCATTTTTAATTTGACATCAATGACAAGCTGACAACGACAAGGTGACAATTGCAACCCCTTTGTGGCAGTGTCTGATATAATTCAAAGACCCATCTTAGCCCACATTTCAAAGTTGGCTGTTGGAAAACAAGCCCAAGAGAAGACACATTTTTTAACCCTTTTAAATTTTACAGTACAGTATTCACAGTAAATACTTTGTGGAATGAGTAGTTCTTAAAGTAGCATGTAAACTAGTTGTAACCAAGGCTTTAGCCTCCAATTTGGATACAGTCTAATAGCCTAATAAATATTGCCAGTGAACAATTTGGACACCCTATTTTTTTAATTTGTCGCAAATTTTGATACACAATTTCCAGGTTCTGGCAAATACATACATGGATACAACATGTACTTTGGTTGACAACATGGTTCTCTTACCATCCCCAATCCTCTCAAAGGGAAAACTGACATTGGTATCCGCCATGTAGCCAGATCCTGCAAGCAATAACTTGCCAAGGGGAGGATGGATGTCAAAGAAGAAGACTTGCTTGAGATACATATTGATAAACTTGCCAAAATGGAATTCATCAAATCTGGAAACAAAGAGAGATATATTTGGTTGGTTATAGTCAATCCACTATGTAGTGAACAGGCCGCAAAATATAACAATACAAACCATCATGCCACAGAAATAAGGCTGTGGCAAAATGTTTTCACAGCATCCTTGACAGAATCCCATCTTTAATGCAGAATCCCATCTTTAATGCAGAATCCCATCTTTAATGCAAATCAAGTACAAGTGTGCCAACAAGCTGTAGGATAAATCTTTCTGCTCTGAAAAAGCGAGATCTGAATTGACTAGAATTTGATAGATTTGACAGAATGTCAATAATTGATAATACAAGGAACTTATGTTACTTTGTACTACACTAACATTGGAGTCTTATATAGCCCAAAGGTGCTTAAAGAGCTTGAACAAAGAGAGACACTCATAATACCATAATACCCTTAGCTGGTGCAAGTAAGTTTTAGTCACAGCATTTGAGCTGGAATGTTTACTAGTGCCCATAGTTATAGAGCTTCACTTACACAACTTCTCTTGGTTCTTCCAGTCGCCACATTCTCATGATGAATGAAGCAAACGTGAGTCCTAGAAGGACCAAGTTAATCTCAATACTCATTGAGAAGAACCACCTGGATTTCATTCTTGGAGTTCAGTTTATTTAGTTTGAGAGACGAATCTGTAAAACAGTTTAAATAATTGGATTAGTGTTGTTGCAGACAGTTTGTACCTTGTGTTGAGTTTTGGACATCCTACATGCATGGGGTAATTCTGTGCCTCATTCATAATATAAGTCACCTCAATTTCCCAACCTCACATTCAGAAGTTTCTCCTCTCAGGTTTGGCTGAAAAATATCTTTAAATGTTCACACATATTTACTCTGCAAAATTTAACAACGAATGAAGGTGGGGAGCCTACCAACTGAATTTGGGGTTTGGAGCCTAGTATTTTAGATATGTTAGAGTAATCTGCCTGACAAGGCAAAGTGTAAACTTCAAAGAATGAAATTGAAATGCAAAGTATAAGCTTTAATTTATGTGTAACTGTTTTTAGCCCTTAAATCGCATTTGAAGTCTTAGAAAAGTACCAGAAGTCTTTTTTTATCCCTGTTCTCAGGATTCAACTTTTCTCTGTTGGTAGAAAAATAGTTTTCAACTTGTTATTTGTGTATAGGTGATCTCTAAATTTATGAATCATCAGTCAAAACCCTTAAAGGTATGGTAATAATGTAGATCAGGGCAAAATTATCAAGAAAGATACAATAAAAGTCACATGTGAAAGTTTTTGCAGAATACAGTTTCTACTTGTTGAGAAAACAGCAAAAAACTGTCCCAGCATTTTCACAATAACGTCAAATCCATCCACTTTTAGCAAAGTGACAGTGGGTACCAAGCGCAAGTTTGGCAACAGCATTCGTGAACAGACAACAACCCTAAGAAATCTGAGAATTTCTTACTTGCCAAGCATCAAGTGTCCTCTCCATTGACCAAAACTTGAAAACGTAAGGCTCCACCTGTAAGTTGTCTTTTTAAACTATACAATGAGTTGGTGCATTTCATGGGCCTAATCTACAAAGTACAACAATATTTTATATTGTAAGGCCATAAATACTTATTGTGGCCTCCAAAAAAGGTTCAACTTACACTATTTCAATAAAATTTCATTTTGATCAAAACCATGTGACTGAACTTATGGCTAAGTTGCATTCTCAAAACAAATTTAGGAGGACTAGAGAAGCCATGTTCTGGTACAGTATTATAATCTATCATTTTCTCATTGCCTAAAACAATCAGTGTACCCTTACATTACATGTACTGTAGTTAGGAGGGATGGATAAACATACAGTGTAGGCCTATTTTATTACGATTATTAATTAATGTGCCTGTGAGGTATCGACATTACAAATTGTGTTCAAGAAAGGTAGTTTTACAAGTAGTGTTCGTTTTGTTTGCTTCACACTCTTGGCTTGACAAAACAATGATGTGTAAAATTAAATAATCATAGATTTAGTTCTATCGATTTATTTCTTAATGAAAGTTCATAAATACTATAATTAACTAATAATTACTTCAGGGACAGAGTTCCCCCTTAGCAGTGGTCTGCTGGCCAAATGGCAGTTAAAACACCCAAGGACCAGTCAGAATTCTGGCCAACTAGTCCGGATGGCTACAGTAGTTGATTGCTTGCCACTGCTACAAGTAAACCACTGATTGTTCATATTGCTTCAATTACAGAGTCTTATGGTAGTTTACGTTGAAAAGAAAACCCCCCAAAATGGACAACTGAAATAAAGCTTGGTCACCAGTAGAAATGAACTTGTCCTGCTGGCTAGTCACTGAAAAAGTGAGGAGCAAATCCTGTGGGAGCATCACAACACCCAATTTAAAAATCAGTCATTTTCTTATCCAGCAGAAAGGTGCGCAACTAGGCCGCGACTGTATGTTTATCCATTCTTCCTAATATGAGTGACGGCTACACCAATATTTGGCTTCTCCAGGCCTCCGTAATTTGTATTCCCAGAATTCTCAGCTGAAAGTGTACAGTCACGTAATTTGATCGTCATGAACTGTAAATTGAAAAAAATGTGTTTGTTCAAACTTTTTAGGCCACAATAAATATTTATGGCCCTGGCAATATTATAACATATTATTGTACCTTGTGTAGCATCAAGGTCTAAATACCCCACCTTTTTGGTAACAAAGACAACTTATCAGTAGAGCCTTACCTGTCTCCAAGTTTTGGTCAATGGAGAGGAGACTTGATGTTTGGTGAGTTGAGGTAGAAAATTTTACTTTGTCTCTAGGGTTTGTTTTCATCAGGCGCAATGACGTAATAGACCCCCCCCCCCCCACAAAAACAGGGCCCGTCGTATTGGGAAACTTCCACAAAAATTAAGCCCATCAAAGATTGGTCCGTGGTGTGAGCATTGCCACAATGATAAAGTTTTAACAGTTGTTTGCATACTTCTAATACACCAACAAGAACAAACAGTCAATACAATACAATGCATGTTTGTTTAATTTGATGTTGCTGTGTGTTTTCATTCAATCGTCAAAACTGAAAACTGTAGTGTGGGATATTTATTAAATTAAAATGTGGAACAATAATAAATTGGACCACTTTCCCTGATCATAAAGCTTGTCAATATATAGACAGGTAGGGTATTTTTGAGTGACGCACTAACGGTACTGGACAACGATGTAGCCACCCTTGCCCTGGTATGCAACTGAGGAGTCAAACCTGGGCTATGACTATAGCCACCAAGTCTTTTATTTGTAATATAAATCCCTGTAATCAAAGCAAAGAGCGCTGGAAATAAGCATTCAGCCTTGCAGAATTTCAAATAGACAAAGGAAACAAAAATTGGAAAGCCTTTTCTTTTGAATGATTTTAGCCTCAATATTGTGACAATCTTGTGTTGAAAAGTGTGTGATTGCAGTCATCCATGTGAGCACCACATCAAAAAAGGGGAAAAAAAACGATGAAATACTGATGGAGCCCACCCTCTTCACTATGCCGATAGAAGTTGCTGCTCTAAATTGCATCTACAGTGCAAGTACCCTTTGACCTTATGAGACATGTTTTTTTCAATAAATTGAAGCAGTCACATTCTCTATACCAGATTTGATATAGGTGGATATGCTGTACCATTGGCAGACCTTATCAAATTTGCATCGGAAAACAGGTAATTTTCTTCTCATTTTTATATAATAAAAGATGAATTTACATATTGAAGGAGTTTGAGACACCTTCTGACACCATTTAAAATGGAAAACTTTGAAAGTTTTAGTCAAGAATGTTCAGTGCCGTTTTAAAGCTAGCGAGAAATGGCGACATGCAGGAGTTCCCAGTCCTAGTAAAAAAGTAGTATAATCACAAGTCAAGCAGAATGTCACCCAAAATGAAGCCCTGCCCTGACCAGTTTTGCACCAACAACATGAAGAAAAACATTTACACTCCAATGCAATAGACACAAACAGGGTCACCCTTCCATCTTTAAAATGGCATATCCGTTGTATTTTAAACTATGAAGCTGATGTAAGCACAAATGAACTTTTCTTAAAACAAGCTTTCCATTGATACCAAATTTGTAGAGGTTTGATGACAAAATGCAAATGCCACTGAACTCGCTATATACACTCTGTTCCGCACTCCAGTCCAGTATACTGGCACTGGCAGTCAGTACAGTAATACTGATGTAGTTACAGATACAGCTATAATATTTAGAGAAGGCCAATTATTTTAAACGCCCGCTGCTTTTAAATATAATTATGAATTAGTAAAGTTTGTTAAAAAGTGGAGAGTAATATCACCTTCTGATTTGTGTTTTGAGCACACAAGATCTAACAGACTTGGCCCAAAGTGGACTTTTGTCGAGCCGATCGAGTCTAGCTACTCCTTGATATTTGTTTATTTCTTTGCCCACACCGCACCACCACCACACACAGCATGCATTGATCGATAGCTACCCACACACAGTAAAACATAGGATTAGGAGAGACGAAGTTTTTTTACCACTACGTTATGCGCCCTCACTCACCAGGTATGTGCCAATCAACTCTGCTCTCTACATATCGAAGGTGAATCCCCCGTAGGCTATTATCCCTTTGTTGTTTTGTCCATGGAGCAATATGTTTTGTCCACTGTCTCCATAAGGTAGCGAATATTAAAACATCCTTGCTTTTCGGGTTTGTGGTGTCCTGCCATTGTTGTTCTATTATTTCCTTTTCTGAAGAATTCCTTTGTGGGGGTTAAGTTGTAGGGGCTATTCATTCCATTGTGTAGAATACCCCACAATGGCATGTGCAGATTGAAGAGGAAGGGAAATGAGCAAGTCAATTTTGTGATGTACTCATTTTCCAAAAGATAGAGTCCTCATGCGAGTACAATTTTCTAACCTCACGTTAAAATTGTGTAAATTGCCATTGTTTTCAATACACTTCCAGAGCAAAATTTGTCAACATCCAAAACATCTGATGATATCATTCTGGTAAAATAACAGTGATGCTGTTGATACCCTCTGCCCATACAAATTGTAACTATTGCAAAATATTACAAAACTTTTGTAAACATGAGCATTGTGACCTTAACATTTGACCCTGTGAAATTGCACTCATCACCTTTGACCTTTTCAAATAACCCCACAACAATCCCAACTTTCCTTTCTCTTAGAGCAACCCTCACTTAAATTACAAGTCCAAAATATACCTCTAACTTTAAGTTATGGTGCAGAAACACTACGTATTTACTCACCACTCTGACATTAACATTTGACCTAGCCCTTACCAAAATGTAAAATTCATTCCAATTAGATATCCAGTTGGAAAGAATTGGACTGGGTTGGTATTGAGTTGGTTTATATTGTTATACTGAATTTCCAATTGGAATAAAATCTTAGACCAACTCAGTCTAATTGGAAATCCAATTGGAGTCAGTTGGCTTGATTAAATTGAATTGGAATTGGTTGGAGTTTATTTCTACCAATTGGAAATTTCACCTCCCAATATTTTTTCACGCACAAAAAAAACGCTTGCGATGGTCTTTTTTGTGCATGACATCTGGGTGCCTTGACTAAGAGAATTTCTTCAGAGTAATAGAAAAACAATAGCAGGACCCCCAAAACCTGGTCCGTATGCATGTGTTAGTGAGCGTACCTGTTGAAACTGAGGACTTTAACAAAAGGGATCCTGGTGTTTGACAGACCAATGGCACCCTAGCTTCGCTTTTGTGTACAAAACCAATGGGGATGTCACTAAAAAAAAAACAAGTCAAAAAAATGGGGGAACAAAGAGAAGTCCTCAATTTACGGGATTCACAAACGCTTGTGTATGTGCCCTTACACACGCCCAGTTACGGGTACTTTTAACAATGAAACAATGCTACCCCACAAGGTTTTCTTTGTTCTAGTGGTACCACACAGAGAATTTCTTCAGGGAATAATAAAACAAAGGAGGCACCCCATAACTGCCATATGTACGTGGGTGTCAGAATGCTGATTGATCAGTCAGCTGTAACTATCCGCAGTGCGAGCTAGTTTGAGGGGACATTGGGCTGTGCGGTGAATAAAGGTTTCTTGAGGAGCTTTTGAGGGATTTCTTGCCAGCCGTGGCGAGATCCCTATTGGCTCAATAATGGAATTAAATAGTCAAATAATACAGCTTGAGGGTCACACTGGGTCTGTTGTCAGTCATTGCACGTATACTGTTGAGGCTCCATATACAGATAGGGCACCCCCCCCCCTCTTGTGGTTGGTGCTGACTGCACGACTCATGAAACCCTCACTCATGTTATGTGTTGCTCACTTCCTGTTCAAAAAACATCGACCATCATGTACAGGTGTTTTAAATCAACATAACAATCCTCAATTCTTTTCAAATCATGGGTTCTTCTTAAAGCACAGTGAGATATTTTGACCCACTTGCATAAAGCATTTGAAGGGAGATCAACAAGAAGGGGTATTTATATTGTGAACATGTACAACAGCCAATGAATGGCACAAAATTTTGACTGATATTCATTTGATATCAAATAATTGATGTTATTACATTGGCTGTATGAGAAAACATTACTTGTAACTGCCATAGGAAGGTAAAACCACCATCACCGTGGATTATTCTTGGTATATGCTTGAACTTATTATATCTTCCAGGGTTAAGGTCTGAATTAGTACAGGCCAGGGCAGCATCATCCGTAAATAACCATGTTTTACAAACTCAAATCCTGACCATCAGCACCTGTTTTTAATAATCATTGTTTTGTTTATTATTCTGCTCTGCTGCAAAACTTATGAAAATGTCAATTCACCGATTCACACTTCTTATGAAGTATATGCTGAATGAATACTGGAATCTTTATTCAGTCAAGTCGTGCAATTTAATGTCCATCATAAATACTACATTAAAAAGTCAATAAATGACAACACTGCAATTAACATTATTAAAAAATACTATCTTTTACGCCTGTTGTCATCACAGACGATTTCCATTTGTTATCGCTGCTATACTAAATCAACTTATGTTCATGTTAACTTCTAGTGTCATTAATTGATCACCCGCTGACTACAAATTGATGGCGCAAATCTGTTTTTTCCAGTATTCAACTAAAAGGTTTGGTTTCTAAGTGAGAGCTAATGAAAGTTATGTTACTTTAAACTTGATTGACATAAATTCACATTACTGGTAAGTTCCTTATCCACTGCTGATAACCCTTACGCACACGATGTATCTGGTGTAGGGAGACCCTCGTAGAGGTGATTAGCATGTTGCTAATTGACCCAACCTGTGCACCATGCACACTTGTTTCAAAAATGTTTCAAAATCGTTTTCGATAAAAATGGTGTGAGGATGACATCAATACCCAAGGTCCGTTAAGCAGTTCTGTAATAACATCCGTTAATAAATTAAAAGGTTAAGAAAAATACAGCTTCCCTCAAACAAAAACAGAAACAAACATACTCTAAGAAGTGAGAGCATCTCATTAAGACAACACAGCAAGTCAGTTATGCTAATTGACAAGAATGTATTGGAAGAATAAGGGAGGTTATTTCATGAAGGACTTATTTTATTCACCAGATACAGTTCAAATTCACTCAAAGTGTCAACCATGAATATACTGAATATTCCTTGGGATCGCATTTGACTTGGGGTCCAATACTCATGCGTGTATCTGACCAATGACAAATCATGTTGCAAGTGTATAATCGAGTATCTGAACTGGGGCCGATTTCACAAAGAGTTAAGACTAGTCTTATCTGAAGTTAGGACCAATAACTGGTCTTAACTTAGGACTAGTCCTATCTCCTATCATTGCCTAGGACTAGTCCCAAGTTAGGAAGGGTTTTGTGAAATCGACCCCTGATCACATGGAAGAAAAAGGTTACTTTATTGACCTTAATTTTTAATTAAATTACAAACCCAAAAATAAAATTGTTTTATATAACCGGTCATCAAGTGCCAAGTTTCCATTTTCAAAAATGTAACATGAAGTTCAGTAATAAAGTCCATAAACCAAAACAAATATCAAGAATGATGCAAATTGTTGTCTTGTTTTTTCCAGTAAAATATTTCTGTAATAAATTTGATTTAATATTATGTAATGGGTTTATGTGCATTTCTAATTTGACCTATTTGCCTTCATTGGCAGCCAACTTCTGCTTGAGGCTCTCTGGCATTTCTGGTGGTGGTGGTCGGGGCAGACGGAAGTACACCTTAACAGAGTCGTAGATGAACCATTGTAGAGCAGTCAGGGTACCAATCATGACTATACGTGGAAACAGACCCTTCCATAAACCTTGAGGAAAAAGTATAACATAGATCAAGTAGAAACTAGATCAACTGAATTTTTAACAACTGGATTATTATTACAAGTTTCGATACTAATTGAGACAATACATGTGATGCTTCCAAAATGAATCCATCATGAATGAAAAGTAAAGCCCAGTGCCACAATGACAGGCCTTGCTACATGTGATCAATTCCGACTGTTTTTGAAACAATGAAACAAACTGAAAGAATAGTGTCTTCCTTCTACAAAATTTCATTATAAAATATGAAAAAAGAAAAGAAAAATACAAATGTCCCCATCACAAGCACGACACCATGTGTAAA
>CM021527.1:19171578-19181643 GCA_010994315.2 Pisaster ochraceus
AAACAGAAAGTCACCAACTGCAGGTTAACTCAACTGTAATACCATCCCAGGAGCGGATCTAAGGCAGTGTGTGAGGTACATTCATGTAACAAAAACCATCATCTCAATGTAATGTACTTTGGTATGGAGCAATCTGAGGGTCACGACCATGTCACACTTCTTAGAAAGTGCCAGAAAATGTAAGAAAAATGCATCTTGTTGCAATTTTTGAACAAAAGTCTGCCCACACAAATAAAAATTGCGCGGCTGAGACATAAAATTGACACGAACTAGGTGGTTTGCATGAATAATTACGGCACATATTGGCAGTTAACACTTGGTGTTGTTGCTGTCATAATCAGTCTACAGACAAAAATGGGATGCATTTGTCCAATTGGTATTCCCTTGTGGTTTATAAATTGCTAGATTCAATAAAAAATTTGTGTATTATGTAGTTTTACTCATCATTTTATGGCACTGTGAGTAGACACTTATACTAGATATGGTTGTTTGATTGCAAACTATCTTCTGAGGTTACTAAATACAACAATAACTACTGCTTGTGCACAGTAAGTTGATTCAGTGCTAATGTTGGGGCCATGTAGACTTACCTGCCATACCAAGCTTACGTGCGGCTTCGATTGGTGTGCTTCCAGAGTCTTGGTTCAACTTGGATACAACAGTATCCGCAGGATGAGAAACAATGGCACAGAATACACCAGCTGAAAAAGAGAACAAATCAGTTAAATATGCTACAAGTATGGCCTCAATTAATATTGACTGGATAGCTAGGTTTGTAAATGTTTTATATTGCCCCCCTAGCAAAGTAGCCTGCAGCAAAGTCGCCACAAAACATTTGCCCCCACCATATCACAGTGTAGATGTAGCACATGCAAATCCAGCTTGAAATTGCCACCCTACTGTGGCCTGCAGATCCCTACGTGTGGTTTGTACAAGTGGAAGCCCAATCTGGTACCAGGGGTATAACTTCTGAGACGACACGATACCATGACATCATTTTGGCACTGACCCCTGAGAATGTTCAGGAGGTAAGGAATCTCCTCCTCGACCCGCCTCAGGATACACCCTCAAAGCACAGCTTATCAAATGCACTCCAGCATTGGAACAGAAGTGACTGCAGCAACTTCTCACAGATGAAGTGCTTGGAGACAGAAAACCTCTGCAACTCCTACGCCATATGCACCAACTGCTTGGTGACCGAGTTTTGGAAGAATCCATCATTCCACAGCTTTTCCTGCAGCAATCACAGTTACAGCTATTCTAGCTCAAAAAAGTTGTCTGTTTTGAGCTATACATTGATATAGGATCAGTAAAATTGTCTTCTATATGTTATTCCAATCGTAAAGCTATGATCAGTGTGACTAGAGACCATTGCAAGATCAATTCAGGTATTTCTCACTGTATCAGTAACGCGGTGAATCAAAAAATAGACTCAAAACATTTTTTTGATTTTCAGTCTGACATTTTTTTTGGCTATTTGCTAAAACAAGGAATGTAGAGGTAGCACTTAAGACTATCTAATTACTTTAAAAGCACTGCATCATAAGTAGATGTTGCTACATAAGCTCATGCATTTGAAAAAAAATGTAGTTAGTTACATGTAGTTTGTAAGTGCTACCACTACCTTCCTTGTTTTATCTTTAAGACAAACACTGCTATCTCTCTCATTTTTTTTCGCTGGAATTGCTGTCGTTCTTCTTTTTAGGGATTGTTCTCTGCACAAGTTTATTGGAGTTTAGAGTTGATAGCCATTACATCATTTGTATCCCCTGTCATGATAAACCCCTCACATTTTACAAATCCAGTCATTTGCATCATTGGAATTTCAGGATAGTGAAAAGAAAATCACATACCAATGTAACCGGCCAAGAAGGTCACCACAAGTTGTTCCGGCTTAGTGCAGTCAGAGCGTGGCTTCGGGACAACATATTTGTACAGGAACTCCACAGTCCTCTCAAAGCAAGCAAACTTCATCATTGTGTACGGGATTTGCCTCAACCAAAGTGGAGGAAGACCTTTGTAGAAGCTATGGTAGAGATTCAGAATGTTTTTGAAATCTGCATAAGTTTTTACATAAATTACATTTTTAAATTACATGCACACTTGTGTTGAGCAGTGGTACTCGATATTACCACAGTTATGTGTGAGGAAAACACTACACAAACAGCAGTAGCTCTGTCATACGTGCACCCGTGAGAAGTTTGTTTGTGAATGACTTAGGGCAGATTTTTCAAAAGATGGACGATTTTAGAAGCAAGAAATTCAAACCCATGAGGTTTTCATTAGTTATAGCTATACATAATCAGTCGACTCTCGTTAATACAGGGTCTGTTTTCTCTTATTATCCGAACCTCGTCTTAAACGAAGCGCACTATTTACACGTACATGTATACACACGTCGTCATATTGCATGCACTACAAACAATGACTAGGCTAGAATGGAGCAGTTTGCTTCCTAGTACAGTTCTTACGATAATGGCTCTTTCAGAATACATAAATAGATTGACATGTACGACATTGGCACTGAAAGAGTTTAAAAAATTGTAAATCCTCAAACTACCTACCCTCTAATACCTTCCATTGCCCAAAGCTTTGGCGCACCCTCCCTCAGTGTCATTGCAAATCCTGGCATTGTTTGAATGCGCACCTTAACTGCTTCCATTGGTGACAATGCAATGTCAGCAAAGAACTCTGCACTTGCAGAGGCTGCTAGGTACAATGATGTTCGATACACAAAAGTACGCTCCTCACCCAATAAGTTGCTGTAAACCGACTGTAATTAGAAGAAGCAACAAGTAAAATTAAGTTTACCTTTAATCATTTTGATAGCATTAAAATTTGGTAGCATTCATGTTATAGGCTGATAGCATTAATGTTAGTATGTTAGTTATTATTTCTTTTACAACATTTATTCCGTTTGAACAAAAAGCAATTAGTTCGTGTAATGCGCTTGTTGTCAGGCAGAACTTTATCACATAGCTTGTTGATTAACTACATTGTTAAAATATAAGCCCCAAATGATGTCATCATAGAGAGGGCTATAGTTTTGAGGTTCTCTTATGGAGTTTCAACCTCAAAAAGAAACCAACATTAAGATTGTTAATAGTTATCGGCTTAAGTTGTTTTGTACTACTTTAGGAAAGTTGACAAACAAGTGCATGGATATGAGTTCCTATTTTGACGTGAGCGGCCTCTTTAGGCTGCTAACTTTAGCTTGGAACAGCTTATTCAGGGATGTGATAGGCTGTTGAAAAAAAACTTGAACTGTGAGCACAAAGCGTGAAAGCTTGCGAGGACGAAAACTTGCGAGCTCGAAGCCTACTTACATGCATTTATCTTTTGTTTTAAAAGCCCTAATCTGCACTCTGGGGCATTCTATTTGGTTTTATCTTCATGTATTTTATGGTCTCGATAAAGTTAAAAAAATATATACATTTAAGCGGTTGCGCTCAGCAATCCCCGAGAACCCCATGGTTGCATTTCACGGCCCTAAAAACCTTCGAGACATTCTAGTCAGGGCCAAACTCCCCCCCCCAGGTACAGGCCAAACACCACCCCTAACAGAGATACAGGGTTGTCACAAGTGTACCCGCTCTAAATGTAGAACTTGTCTCTACATCAAACTTGCACTTAAAGTGAAGAGTCATAGCACTGGCTCCTCTTACAATATGAAGACGGACTCCCTATGTAGCACACCCAATGTGGTCTATGTTATATCTTGTAAAAGATGTGGACTACAGTATGTGGGAGAGACTAAGACCAAACTCAGTCTTCGCTTTGCGAACCATGTCTCTTCCATAAAGACCAAGAAACTGCACCCCGTCTCCATCCACTTCAACAGCCTTAACCACAGTGTCAAAGATGTTGAACTCATTGTGTTTGAGGCTTGCAATGGTGACGACACACACCGCAAACTCAGAGAATCACACTGGATTCACCAACTCAAGACAGTCCAACCCTTTGGACTCAACGTAAACACTGGTGTTAAATAAATTCCCATCACCCTTCTTACACTTTTGATATAAAATAAATACAGTAACTATAAATAACATGTTCTCTCCACTGGTCTATTTTTACACTTCTTTCTCTTGCTTACTTCTTTGATGTAAAATAGATACAGTTATTGTCATTTACATGTTCTCTCCAATGGTCCATTTCTATGCTTCTTTCTCTCAAGAAGTTTGAAAAATCAACCCGTCAATAACCTATTCCCTTTGCAGAGGATTTAATAACCCGCTATCTCTGCAGGTTCCTCTTGCTCAGTTTTAACTTCTTACACTAATTCTTGTATTCTATTATTACTTTTATCTTGCCTCCTATTGTTAGTTGCATTATCTTATGGGGCTTGCCCTCTAATCCTACCCTTTCATGCTTCCCCGCATATGCCTACAATGGGGTACCACCTTTATGGTCCAGTGATCCAGCCTTTCACACTGACCATCCTATGTCCTCACTTCTTTACTCCGATTGGTTCTAAAGCCGTGTTCCCATTGGACTTTTTCTTCCGCGGCCACGCAGAAAGTTACTGTGACTGGATTAGGTGTAGTTCTACCGTGCGTTCCCACCTAGACTTACATTCCGCGACGGAACAGTTAACTCGCTCTTCAAAACTAGCAGATCGTCACACATCGGGGGCGCTGTGCACAGTCACCTTTGACCTAAGCAAGATACGACGTGTTCGTGACGTAGTTTTCGCGCGCTATTATTGACGACGCCCCCACCATTTCCCCTGTTCCTTCATCAGCATTTTCACATTCGTCTAGCCACATTAAACTCCTCACAAAATCCATCAAATCTGCCATATTTCATACCAAAGTAGTAGTGAAACTGCAGAAACTGGACGAGATTGAAAATAGCGTTGTTTTTGTATTGCATGGTACATGTACACACGCTGCATACAGTAGGATGGTCAGTGCAAACGAGACAGGGAACCATACTTCCATTTTCACGCGCCCTCTGTGTGTATACAGGAAGTGGTGTTATTTGCATTGCGTTTTACACCGTGGTCGCGGTAGGTTTACAGCGCGGAGCGTTCCCATTGGACTTTTTATCGGCCCTGATAACTTACCGTGGCTGCGCAGAAGTCTCCCGCGACCTCATTTGGCCTGTTAGTTTTACATCACGGTCGCGGTAATTTGACAGGAAGGTCAGTTTAACATGCGTTCCCATTGGATTTAATTTTGTCATTCTACAGAAAAGTCGCGGTACTTTAGCAAAAATAAGTCCAATGGGAACACGGCTTTAGCCACCCCATTGTTTGTTAATTTACAACTCTGATTGGCTACATTTTCCCACTTCTTTCTGGATACTCTCCCTTAGTCCTTTGCTCCTCTTTTTGCTATAAATGGATATGTTTGTGTTTGTTCTTGTTTATGCCTCTGACGAAGGTCCGCATTGGATCCAAAGCTAAGGCCATCTCCCCACTAATTTTATATACCGTAATTTCGTGCGGATAAGACGCGGGGCGTACAAGGCGCAGGGCCGTAAATTTACCCAAAAAATTCAAGCGTCAACAGACAAGGCGCACTGCCGCATGATCTTACATGCACATTTGACTGCAAACAGCAGACCGTCACCGGCCCTACATCGCCAAAAAGGGGTAATTTTGTTACCCTAAAAGTACCACGCTAATCAACACGTGAATAAATAGAAATCACACGTGCTTGAAATATAATAGAGACATGCAGAAAAGTTCATTTTAAACTGAAACCAACCTACCGTTCAGCGACGTTTTCAGGAGATTCTTTCTCCCGTGTGTGTCACATGAGTTTGAAGGGAGTTTAACTAACAGAGGGCGCTACCACATGGCTGAATTCGGTACGAAATCGCGGCCACAAATTGTTGGAATGAATTCACGGTCGTTATGTATAGGGACACGCGGCCACAAAGGCGGCTCAATACATTGTGTCATTGTCGGAATAAAAATCTGGAGACATTGTCTGAAGAGTTGAGCACTGTTTGTGCTATGTCAACAATGCGTGGTGAGTTGATGGTTGGCGACCGCAATATTAACCTGACATTAAATAGGGCCTGGATTATTAGCACGTCGGCCGCGGTCATTTTGATCTCAAGCGACATCATACAAGGCGCACTGGAATACAAGGCGCAGCGATGATTTTGTGGTCAAAAAAGTCAGATAAGACGCGTCTTATCCGCACGAAATTACGGTATATATACTTTTTTGGGGGGGGGTAAAAAAAAAAAAATTCTGGTTAAAAACGGAGAACACTATTTTTGCTTTGTTTTAGCTTTAAATATTAATTTATTAATATTGTGGTAAATCTCATTAAATTTAGTACTTATCAAGGCTCACGTTAGTGGGTTTTAAACTGATTGATAGTTTGTGGGAAAGACCGGAGAAATTGTTTCTTTGTGAGATAGACTGACAGTACATACATTTTAGATATGTTTCAACATTATAGGCATACATTGTTTGGTTTGCTGATTGTGTATGGGCCAAGATGTGCTTGTCATGTCATGACTTTGACGCTAGGTAGCCTTTTAAAATATAAATTGCTCTATACTATGTTCCAAGGTTCTTATAACTATGAATGCTACTGGTACATCTAGTATCTGCATTCGTCTGAGCCACAGATATTGACTGCACATGTGCTCGGTGAGTCCGGTGCTTTGTACATATGTTGTAGTATTTCTTTTTAGTGAGAAAAGAAACAATTACTTTTAGGTAATACATTGTGTCTGTAAATAAATTATTTCGATAGATAATAACACACACCTGTTATTGTGAATCCTTTAAGAGGGGTTTGTCTTTGGTGATTGTTGTTGTTGTGGTTATAAATTGAAAATCTGGAAAATAAAAAGTAGGGATCACTCCCTACTCTGTTGTAGGCCTAAGCCTCAACTTAAACAGTACTCCACCATCATGGATTTACTACATTGAGGTTAAAAACTGTTTGGTCTTTACTTGGTTTTACATATCTTGAGCAAAAATACTACTTTAAGTCATTGACACCTCCTCACGTTGGTCAATGCAAGAAATTCAATAAAGCAGTACCTAACTAGTCTTTGGGGGTGTCTCAAACAATCTATTAACATTATGTTTGAATTCTTGTTAATTGGATTTCCAGCAATTAGGATAAAGAAAAACACATAGCAATTACAGGAATGCAGCTCACACCCCACAGTACAGTTACAATGCCATTTACAGAATAGTAAATCTCACCTTAAAAACTTCATAGAAGCCAAACTTGCACAGGCCCTGCATAGAGTATCCAATGGCTGTTGGGGCCCAGCCCTTACCAAGTGCTCTGAAACCCTCCTCATTTAATGTCACTTTGAATCCTTTGAAGATACCTACGTATTTGGTTGGGTCCACCTTTCAAGAACATAAAAGACAAGTACAAATTATTTTAATGTGTCTTTACGGTAAAATGGACCATGCATATTCCCACAGAGATTTCCATAAGGATCCTGTAAGCCAGAGGAAGAAATATTTTCCTGTATTCAAATGACAACTTAATCTCACTGATTTTATCCACCAAAGGAACAAAAGATTTGAAATTTTTGAGCTGTATGTAACATCTTTTGGCACCTTTATTTCCGTTTGTAGTTTAAACAAGCTTAAGTTGCAGCGGGACTGTGCTCCGCAGACCATGTCGCCTTTGGTTTTTGCGCAGTACCAGCGATGACCATGTTCATGTTGTGCCAATGGCTATAGCAGGCGCAACAGTGACGATGCATATTACATTTTTTAGAAAAACAAATAACTGATCATGAGCAGATACATGCAAGTTGTCTTGTTAGGTCTAAAGGTCACACGGTGTTTGTGACTGGTTTTTGTGCACTATTAGTGAATAAAGCATTGGTATGTTTCACCAACAAAGGGCGTATCCTCTCATTATATCGCACTATTGTGAAAGCATTCGATAATTCTTGCCCATACTGTAGCATGCAAAATAGCCAGAAAACAAAAAGACTATCAGCCTGTTCACCATTGGAAATGATGTGACTATGTGCATTATGTACATTGTGATTGCAATAAAGGCTGCGTTCATGACTCTTTTAAATGAAGCTTTTGAGTTACACTGAAGCATAAAAATGTAAACGTCCATGTACATCTGCTTCATCACCCACAATTCATTGTTTTATTTGGCATTCAGATTTAGTGTTTAATATGGAAATGATTATGAATGTGCATGTAAAATATTTTTTTTATTTATTCATGTCCATCTCATGAAAACATTTGGAGCCCGATAAGTTTATTTGGATTCGATACTTCACCAGATGTCAAGGGAAGCAAAATTTGCATTAGATGACAAGAATAATTCATTTTTAAAAGTTGCTATGTAATGGCACAGCAAACACAGGTCATACGGGCGAACGCCTATTAAATTCACGTAGACACATTAACAGAATGTGCATTTACATAAAAGAGTGCATTTACACAAAAGAAAGAACCAAACTTATAAAAGCAAAAATACAATGGTATTACTAAATTTAAGCTTTCCAATGGTACATAACCATGTGCCAGCATGGTTTCAAAACGCAGGGCAAGTTAGAGCTGTAGTCAAATAGCTCAATGGTGCCAAGATTCAAACTGAAAAAAGAAAGGGAAAACTGTATAAACCAACAGGAGGTATTACTACATAATCTTCTGATTGTATTACCTGAATTCTACATTTGACCAGATCAAGAGGAACTAGGGCTGTATGTGTAACACCACAACTAAGGATACCACCAAAGCCACACAGTGCATAATACTTGGCAGAACCAAAATCACAACTTGTTTCTGAAACAAAAGAAAATTAATAAATCTATCAAAATTTGATGGCCTTGACTAGTTGTTGCAATCAACAGTCGCGATTACTTGACTCGTCACACAAGTTGCCCAGCTGAGAAACCAAAAATATAGCCTATGATGCAAATGCTAAAAATAAACTAGTCTAGCTAGTCCTAGTACAAGTTCTCCAATAGGAAGTTGGGGTTTAATATATTGGGGGAAATGAGTCAACTCGGTGAAGGGTAGTGTTTATGACCACTAATATACATTTTTTTACTCAACCGGGGATAATGTTCAACCCTAGCATTGTCTTGTACTAATTATTTTTAATAATGCCATGTAATGTAAATTACTCATCTTTAAGACATTGCAAAAATAAATTATGGTAACAATAACTGTAGTCAAGGCATACACAGGTTGTCTGCCCAAAATTGATTTTGGTTGCAATTTGAATTTTCACAAAAGGTAATTTTAAGGTCAGTTTGTATCCAATACAAATGCGAAATAAATATGGCTGATTTAATGGCCCTGCCAATACACAGTCCAAGATTGGGCAATTTTAATTTAGACCAAGACACTGTTGGGTTACTGAACAACATACAAACCAAAAACATAAATAGTTGACTTCGGAATGAGTTGACTCCGACCGAGTTGTCTTTTGACCGAGTTGACTCTACTACGTACAGACGTACGGGGGGCTGGTCATCTCGCCCCCTAGCAAGCTCGCCCCCTGCAAAGTTGCCCCCTAACCGGCTCGCCCCTGGTTGTTACAAAGTCGCCCCCAAACAAAGCCGCCCCCTAGCAAAGTCGCCCCCAGACAATGTCGCCCCCTAGCAAAGTCGCCCCCAGATGTTATTTAGTTCGGGAAATAAGGCTTCTTCTTATGGTGGTAATCATATTAAAAGGAATGAGTAAAGCTTAATTATAGCCTGTGCGTTTAGTTTGTGCTTGGGTAAAAAAAATGTCATCAAATAATAAACTCCATGCCCCAAATTTACATAATTGTCAATGATTTTTTTAATGTCGCTCAATTTATCGTAAATTATAACACCCAACAAATACTTAATAAACGTTATAGACAGATATAACATTTCTAAAAATCGTTAGCCTACTTGTTATTATACTTATAGAATATAGACTTTTCTTTTGCAAATAAATAATAAATAAAAATTAAAACAAACAATCATTTTAGATTTAATGATTAATATTGACATCGTTATTTTTGTCATCCTTTTAATGTGTTTTTTTATAGTCACTCGGTGGAAATCTAGATATTTTATTAGGGTTTCTGAAGTTCAAAACTAGAAATAACCTCCCCCATTTGG
>CM021527.1:19204614-19222522 GCA_010994315.2 Pisaster ochraceus
TACTGTACAATACACCATGTGCTGTGTGCGTGCGTGGACTACAGGAGGGCGAGCAAACGTTGTGGGGCCTGTGGATACTCACAACCATTACCATGTGGTTATGTGCGTGCGTGTTTTACTTATGAACGATCGTGATAGCGATCGCGATCGCGGCCACATTAAATCTAGTAAATGTAAAAACTTGCAAACCATTTTATGAACTTAAAAATAATCTCTCTTTGGGATTTTACCACTGTACCCCTCATTTATTGTTAAAGGAACAATTTTTTCACTAGCCCGCCGGGCTACTAAAACTGGGGGAAACGGTA
The DNA here is from genome assembly GCA_010994315.2 of Pisaster ochraceus. NCBI lineage: Eukaryota > Metazoa > Echinodermata > Asteroidea > Forcipulatida > Asteriidae > Pisaster > Pisaster ochraceus. The sequence goes on from CM021527.1 coordinate 19,204,923, forward strand.
GCCCGGCTGTCAATCTGGTAGTCCCGGGCTAGTGGGCTACCGGCAATTTCGACCCCTGGATTCATTTTGTGAAGTTGAGCAAGACCAAAAAGCCTCATCACATACCAGTGGTAACCCTTTCTTATTTCATCTAATATAGGTCATCAATATGCGTAGCATCAGACCCTTAGATCAAGAAGCTATAGTAAACTCGGTTAAGAAAACCAACCACCTTGTGTCAGTCGAGGGTGGCTGGCCTCAGTTTGGAGTTGGTGCAGAAATTCTTGCAAGAATAATGGAGAGTAAGTTTTGAGCTTTTGTAATTTTTATATTCATTTCATATCTACATGAAACCATACCGAAAATAAGTTATAGGCAATCAAAGATGTCCAAAGTTGTCCTGAGCCTTGAAAGCTTTTGTTTGTGTAATTATGTTCATTTTACAATTTGTAAACAATCCTTTGTTATTGTGCCATTAAATTTATGTGTCCACACCATGTTTTCAAGATTGAGAAAACCTCACTGTTTTGCAAAAAGGATGCATTTTTTTTTTTTTTTTTTTTTTTTTTCAAAATAAAATAGAAAATTTGAAAACAAATTGTGGAAATTATCTTCTCTCAAAATAATATGTGATGAACAAGGAATGGTTTAGAGTATAACTTGTAGTAAACTTCACAATAACAAAGGAACGTCCACATAGCGGATGTCACTTCACTGATTATGGTAGATTGTGGCAATTGAAACACCTAACTTATAATGGTAGATTGTGTCCATTTACAAGCTTCACTGATCATGCATGGTTGATCACTAAGATCCAAGGGTAAAACCATATCAACCGTATGAAAAATACAAGTGTGTGAAAAGTGTAAAATGGTTTCCAAAGCATCAATCGGTTTGGACATGAACCTGAGACAAATGAACAACTTTAGTTTGAGCTACAAAAACCTTGATCCCAACGCCTCGAGAGTGTAGTTCTTGTTTCACCCATTTATGATTAGGAAATAACAGTGTGGGGAGCCAGTCTTCACTGCATGGTATTAACCGGGTTGGTGGCTGGCCGTTGTTAATGGACCTTGCTCGGTCCATGAACAGCGACCAGCCACCAACCAAGCATAATAATATGCTTGTTTAGTGGCCATTTATTCGCTAGTTCACAGAGCCGGTCTTTATATCACATATTAATACACCCCATGTGACCAATCAGAGTGCGTAAACTCTCTGAGGTATTATTAATGGAATTCCAAGACAACATTCTTGAACACAATACTGTAAATAAGTTAATATTAAAAACGTTTTACAATCAGGTTATTTACCAATATTTCAAAATTAGGCATCAAAACCTTCTGCAAAGTGAATTTAGGGAGGATGCCAAACTTTAAATAATGAATTTGTACCCAAATAGACACCAAGATACCCATCTCAGTTACTAGAAAAAAAGGAAAACGTGTTTATCCCATTGATAATATGATGTTATTTTGTGTTGATTTGTAACAGGTGAAGCATTTGACTATCTTGATGCACCAGCTGTACGTGTAACTGGAGCAGATATCCCCATGCCATACGCTGCCTCATTAGAACAAGCTAGTCTTCCAACAGCTAAAACCATCGTAGACACTGTCAAAAGATTACTTATGATTGAAAACAAACAGTCCATGCAACATTAATTAAGACCTGTAGCTTGAAAATAGTCATTATTTGATTTGTGTTTTATTGCTAAAGAGGGAATGTTAGGCTCTGACTAAATCCTACAATAGGAAGAATATAACATGTATGAACAACGTTGGAAATACCAACACCAAGAGCCCTGAAAAAGCCTACCAGGTTTACTGTAAGATGTGCCAACTGAGATATTTTCAGCCATGTAATGGTTGCCTTAAAAGTATTCAGCATTCTTGTTCTCATCTAAAGTTCCACGTATGTCTCTGCATTCAAACTGATGGCTTATAACAAACGGGCTAATACCTACTGATTGGATAACACACCAGAGGGCAACAAGTAGAGTTACTTGACCCATTGACTCCAAGAACATAAATGCACAGCAACATTTGTAGTGTGAAACATTAGCAAAGCATGTTGCTTTTGCTTGAATTACATACAAGGACACCATCACCATGTTTGATATTATCACACAAGGCATTGGGATAAATCATCACCAATTAACAAATCAGTTGACTGATCTGCCTGATATGAACATGTTATGTAGTAGTAACTGGTTACAGTGTATTAGATGCAAGCCAAAACACACGGGGTAAAAATCACAAACATACTGCTATATAAGTTCAGCCATTTGAAAGATGCATTACATTTAATTGGGTTTTTGGAAGAGAAAACTTCATGTTCAATAAATACACTCAATCCAACCAACCTGGGAAATTGTATTTCAAAATTGACAGCCTTGTTTTATTAAACAAATGATGGTTCATGCTTAGTATGTGCATATCAGGCGTATTTTGAGTGAAGCAATAAAAATAAGCAATTGGTGATCTGTTGGGTCTTCAGATGCTATTTTGGTTTACTTGTCAGACAAATTGTTTCTACTCCCCATGATTGTGGCACAGGACTCTGAGAAAGTACCGAGTATACAGTACTTTACACACATCAGTGTAAGGGTAAAACCAAATTATATTCTTTATCCCCAATGCAAATGTAACGCATTAAATGATAGTTCCTGTTATAACCTCATGATATTTAAGCTTTGAGATCAAAACCATTTATGTTATTTTTTACAGTTACCAATTCTGTATTTGTATTTAAAGTAAAACAGGCATGCATTTTTGAGTAAATCTAAATTTTGGGGTGAAACAAAACCTGATGTTAGTTTACGAGATAGGATTTGTTTAAATTGTGCCTGAGATGTAGATGTGTGTGTTTACCATTGTTCTAGGTAGTCAGCACTTTTTGTTCCTCTTTTTTATAATTATTGCCAAGTATATGGTGGCCATGTGATATAGTTTTTAGTTATCAAATAAATTGCAATAAATATCATAATATTTTAGATTTGAAATACTGAATCCTGACTATACTAGATACAGGGATTAAATGAGGGAATACAAGAGTGACAGTGAGGCCTTAAACGGCCGTTTAGACAGAGCCGAAGGTGAGTTCCTTTATTGCATGGCCACAACCTTTGCACGGTTTGAAACTTAAGACTGAGTCACTACTCTTTATTTCTATTCATTAATGCCCTTTTTTGTTAAAACCTGTAAAAATAAAGGAAAAACTACAATCAAATTTGTCTTTTTGTTAAATTGTTCAACTCCTGTTCTCGGACTGTTTCACCAGGTCAACAAGTTTTGCCTGTTTTGCAAGTAACATTCAAGGGTTGTGCACACACACACATACTCACTGAATTTACATTGAGTACCATATGTCTTGATTAGACGTAAGCATAGTCATGTGACCACCTTTCATATCCTTTATGAATAAAGGATAGATAACATGTTTGGACCTTGAGTTATATTTGTATTTTTCTAATCACTTTATACTTGATATGCTATAGTTCTAGTATAGGTTTTCTCTGCCAATTTCAACAAATCTATTTGTTTTAAAACTCGGCTCATTAGATTTTGTTTTAACACTAATGCTTCATTGCATCATCATTCAACATTCAGAAGGTGTAATTAAATTTCAACAGTTAAGCATTGACTGGTGAAATAAGATCATTCAAATTCATTGGATCGCAAAGATTGAAATTTGCAAAAGCCAGCAGCAGAAAGAGGCTGGTCAATTATTCAATTTCATCAGTGAGCAAACAAATTTGTGCATTCAAATTCATCACCATGACATGTGTTTTCTGATTCGTAGTTGCCTATATAGTATCCATATATTAGAAGTCATCTGGGAAAAAATTGGAAAGAAGCCAATTTCAACTGATAATGGTAGGTATGGGTGTCAACATTGACCCCAAAAAAGTAAGGACCGATAGGGGTGGGGAAATTTTTTCGGCCACGACATGCCGGGGAAGAGTGAAATCATACATGTGGCCCTGTACAAGCAAGTCATGAGATGAGACCATATACATGTATGACCAGTAAAACCATTCTGATGGTTTTCTATAATCATATGCATCAAAGAACAAGCAAAGACAAAAATAGGATTGGGACGCTGTCAAAATGTTCAAACGCTTTCTCAAGAAGTTTTGGCAGTAATGAAGCTTCTCCCCATGTTGAGTGAGAATCATGTATTGGAAGGCAAGCTTAAAAAACGTTTGAGGTGTCATATACAATTCTTTTTGGAAATAGAAAGGAGAAAAGGGGAGGTAGGAAAAATTAACAAATGGTGAAGGGCAAAAATAGAAAATGGGTATGCGTGTGTGGTGTGGGGGTGGGGGACGACAGAAAGGAGAGAAGGTGTGAGAAAAAAAGAAAGAAAAGGAAAATGTGTGCTGCCTAGGCACTCGGTCTCTCTCTCACACCCCTCCTTCCCTCCGCCCCACCCCCTACACACACCTGTTCTTCTGTTGGTGCCCTTAACCATGTTCGTTTTTTCCTACCTCCCCCTTTCCCCTCTTTATTTCTATAAAGAACTGTATATGACGCCTAAAACGTTTTTAAGCTTGCCTTTCAATACTTGATTCTCACCCAACATGAGACAAAAAACAACTAAGTGCCTGTGGTCGGTACAGAAGAGTGAATAATTTAGATAAGAGGCTGATTGATACATTTGAGATAAACCAGCCTGACTACCTAGAATTAGTAGACACTCTTGGCATCAAGAGATCTACTGCAAATTTGAGCAGAAATAAAGAAGAAAACATAAACGCCAGTAGGGCAAACAATTTCATAGCTACAGCCACAGATTTTGTTTTCATTTCAAAATTATGCCCATAACTTGTTAAACTTTACTTGACAGCCTACTACATGTAGATATTGAGTACAGGCTTTAACTTTAATTATGGGGTAACAAAGCAAAACAAATAAACTGCAATTAGAATAAAACACAGGATGTAAATGAAACAGGGAAATGCATCTTACAAAAAACAACTAAGTGCCAGTAAAAGAGCTAGGGCCAGCTTACTTGGGGAGCCATAAACCATGTTAATTTGAACGCACAAAAGTTGAAATTCATTGCCCGTAAACAGAAAAGAAATCACAGACTAGCTACAAATTCAGCTTCAATGAGTCTTAATTTGATTTCATCAATTGTAAAAAGTTGAACATAACTTAAGAATGGTCAAAGTGTAGTCTTGAGTGCCTTTAGGTGAAAAAGAACGAGTGAAATGAATCTGAATGAGAAAAACGAAATCATGTGTGCATAAAAACCAAATTGAATGCCTTAGTAGCTAAAAAGAAAACCTAGCTTGAATTTGAATGTGTATCAATGAAATTGAAAGAATTGTTGCAGTAACTGGCTGAGAAAACCTATAATCAACTAAAAAAGATGATTCACAAAATCATTGTATGTATTCACCTTTTCCAAACAACTGCAAACTCAGAACGACGTTAATTCAACAGTATAAAGGATATTTGTTTTATTCAATAAATCTGTATGTCTATACATATACCATATTGCTTAAATCTGATTATTTTTTATTAAATCTTCAACATTTGTGAATGGAGATGTGATTTTAAAAGGTACTAAGGCTACAACTGAATATCAAATAAACATATGAATTCAAATAATGACAAACTGTACATCATATGAGCTGAAACCAAGTAAAAACCAAGTTTCACTCATTTCACTATTTCTTATCTGATTTTCTAAGACTCCAAATAATGACAAACTATGGCATCAAGTAAACATGAATATGAATTGTTTGGGGTTTGTGTAATGTGCTAGTTGAGTAACATACAGTATGGCCATGTGTTTTCAACAGGCTCCCAATGACCATTTTGGTGTCAGTGGTTTAACTAGGGACATGGCAGGTATACCATACCCCCCTTAAAAAACTATAAAACATTACAAACAATAAAGATTAGTTTTAGCTTGAGCAGCAAGATACAAGAAAATTGCAAATCCTACTTTCAATCTATACTTCAAAGACAAAATTGCTAAGTCGAGTAAGAACATTTTAAATGACCCAAATTTATCATTCTGCAGTGCAATTTCCCTGACAGTTTACATACTGAATCAGTCCTTGGTTTGTAAACGGTAGGTGACATTGCTAATTACATTATGCAATACTATTAAGCCTGACTGAGAGCAGAAATATCTTAAGTTTTCTTATTAAAACATTTTTTCTTGATTTATAAAATATATATTTTAAGTAAAAATTTATTTCAAAAATACTTTTTTGTCATGAACTTAATTGGACTTGCTTCTTTGTTGGCATTTAGTATGAGCTCAATCTCCTTGCATAGGGAGACTTTGTTTAATACTGGTACTCCGGGGACACAGTGCTATATGAGCTACTAGTACAACTACCACTTGAATGTGCAGGTTTTTATTTAGTTATTTGTTTATTTAATTATTTCAAATAATGCTACTTTTAATTTTACTGTAAAATCACTTCTTTGACTGATTGTGAAGTCAGCATACAATTTTGCACATTTACAGTAAACTAAGTATAGATAATAAGCAGCAAACAGTTTGCCCCAATTGAACTAGAATTAACCCCTTAAGAGCTAAACAAATTCAAAAATGATACTGGGACAGGCAGTCACAAATAATGTTGACTTTGATATATATATATATATAAATATATTGTTTTTCTACGGTCAAATAAAGGGGGCAGAACCAAATAGACCTGCTACAAGAAGTTTTAAAGGGTTCTAACACACTCTTACTGGATTATGAAAACAAACAATGTAAGTACAAATGAAATTTAGTTGTCTCCTTCAAAAAGTTCTTGGACTTTTTAGTCAAGATGCATTCGCATTTAAGTTTAAATGACATACATCCTTAATTTTTAGATTGTTTCAGTTGTCATATCAATTGAAATAATCCTAATCACAACAGAAATCTTCTTTGTACACGATTATGGCAGTTATGTAAATTAATAAGGCACAGAATTACTTCTACAGATGAAGTGACTCGGCACAATATATGCTTAATTTGTTCAGCCTGAAGACTTTTAAAAAATAAATTTCTCAAGTAATTTACTTGTTATTTACATGTAGTCATTGGAAATCATACCAACAATGAAGTGAATATCTAGATCCATGCCTTTTCTGCCACCCTACTTGGTATTGTATTTTAATCACAAAATGCTTACTATTGAACAATAATAGAACAAATGTCTACTGACTGGAATGTTGTATGAGGGCCAATTTAATGCTAATGGTGATGAACATAGTCAGTATTCTCTCATTGGTCACTTTCCTCTTGAAGTATCTGTGGTGAACTCATTTTGTTGTCATCGATTAATTGATTTATTTACATTTATCTTTTGCTATACAATAGAACATCAGTAACTAACAATAGCATGTCCAGTTATTTATTATTGAACATAACACACCAACTCAAAATCAATCAGACTATTTCAGCTATACAAAATAAAATGTATAAGCTTACTGCATAGTGTAAGGATAACACCCCCCCCCCACACACACACAAACAACGGTCAAAACAAGACCCCAATCCAATCATTCTCAAAGTAAACTGGAGCTCTCTGAATACGTTTTTGTCCTACTTGGTAAACTTCTGAAAGGTTAGCGAAATTAGGAACATGTATTACTCTAGTCAATGTGATGTTCAGCATGTGCAACAGAGAGTGATCAACTGTGTAGATTGCCAATGGCATAACACTAGCAAATGTAGTCATATTAGCCACTCACATAACAAGGAATTCAAATCTTGGGAGCACTGCAATCCCTGGTTACAGCCTTTTTTAATCCGCCCTTCTGGAAGCTACTGATGGAGCTGAGTAAAGCACCTCTTTCTCCAGATGCAGGTTTAGAGATGGGTGTGGTCTGGGCTGATGATTGGGGTGGGGGTGGGGCACGTGGGGGCTGGAATGGAGCAGTTGGGGGAGGTGGAGGGGCTGATGGTGGAACTGTAGAATATAGAGAAACAAATCAACAAATTACTGTTTGGTTAAAATACAGACATATCAATAGACTAACAGCAAAATAATATGGAAACAATAAGTAAATCAACAAAAAAATCATTTTTGAGACTTCACATCAATTTAGAGTTCAGGCTTTAGGAATTGTAAATAAACATCAAAAACTAAACAAATAAAAGAAAGCTTCATAATGTTTCAACAGGAAGCAAGGCCAAATTAGGTCACCAATGAATGTAAAAAGTTACATACATCAATCCTTCCCAAATGGTTAGCTGTTGAAAATTGCTTACCAACTAAAATGACCTGTGGTATAAATGCAAAAATTCATATTAGCTGCAGAGCTCTAAATGAGGCCAGAGAATTTGTTCACTTTCACGTCCCGTTTTTAAACAGAAGGCAAGGTTAAAATGGGGTTAATCATATCTGTGTAACTATCGTTAAGTTTTTCAGGACCTTTTATATGACAGAGAGACTGTGAAAATAGCTTATCAAATTCAGGGGGTACGATTTTTAAAGTCATAATCTTTTTTTTTGTGGTAATTTGACGCATGATGACGTCACACCATTTACAGTAGGGACTTATGCGCTATGTTCTAACTAACTGTGAAGTTATGAAGAAATGTTACGCGAGCTTTGCACAACTATGTTATTGTTACTAGACAATCCCCATTTGGAATAAGAAGTGAAAACAAATAAATAGTTATATAATAGAACAAAAGGAGAGGTAAACAGGAAGACAATAAAACAGTGGACTTAGAGTGAAGGTATTAGATCTCACAATACTACACATAATAATATTAATAGTGCAATATCTTATCGTTCATATACTTCGCCATTTCTGAATTAAGTGCATATTGCAGCTATAAACACTAACAGGGGACCTCCTTAAACAAAATGTCCCAGCAACAGGCATTTGTACATGTATGAGAAATTACATGCCTAGTTCACAGATTAAGGCAAATCATTGTTTCATTAAAAAGCTGCGAGAAAGGCCAAATAAAAAAGTGTTTGGGAGTTATTTGTATTTGTGGGCAAAGCACAGAAAAAGTGATCGTTCATGTAGTGGAACAATTTCCTTTCGAATCCCATAAATGTTTATATTGAGAAGATCAGAGAGACAGCAGCTGCAGCTTTTGATTAACATATAAAGCAGCCATGTTACACTACCTACTCAATTCCACTACCCATCAAACTCCCTGAAAATGGAATGTGTATATTGATATGAAAAGAGCATTTTTTGCAAACTTTGGACCACCACATTCTCACAACACTAGGTCAACTGATAAGCTGTTATCAGCTAAGGCACTAAATCAAATTTGGTACTACAATTAAATCTCCCTTTTTAAATACGCACAAGACGTTAAATAAAAGAAGTAAATCCACAGAGTAATCTGTAAAATGGAGCAATACATATATTTGGCACATTTAAACATGAAAATGTGCATGCAGGCAAACAAAAACTTGACAGAAATGCACAAAAATGAAAAGAAAACTATTTTTGTTATGTTATGTCTTTGGTTTTTCTGAAAAACATGAAATCCCCAAACCTCCACTGTGAGTTGTGTTTTAATTGTTTAGCATTACAAGACAATAACTGAAGAACACAGCCCAGACCACATTCATTCAGAGCAAAGTACATGTCCAACTCACATGCTAGAGACACATTAACAAAAATCAAAGCCCATAGAACAAGAGAACAAAAATTGTTGAAATAAGTGCAAAAAGGTAACAAATAACACAGAAATAATCACAAACAAGATTACATTATTGGTGCAGCAGATGTGTATTAAGGACAGTTGCATGTAACACCAACTAGCTAAGAAGCCAATATTTAGTCAAACAATGTTGCCCTTCTCCTCAGGATTTGATTATTTTTCCCAAAGAGACGATAGATTATCTTATGTCGTGTTTTAAAGTTTTGTATACAATACAACCCCCACACATATTCAGAAGAAACAAATGTGATTGAAGAAGTTTAGATTTAGCCCCAAGCTATTAAATGTTTTTTTTTGTGCTTGAAGCTATTCACTTGAGCTACGTACCAACTTTAGTACAAACAGTTCCAACGAAAATGCAATTTCCTGAATCAAACAGCACGGCATAAACAGCAATGATCACTACATGTATGGTACTTTTATGAAATCAATGCCAGATCTGTTTTTATTAGTAGGATTGAGCATCAATGTAAATGTTATGGTTGCCATATTTGTTTATGCTATTGTTATAACCATAATTTTACAATGCTAAAAGAGAAAGAAATCTATTTGTTTGTATAAGTTTCATAAATATAACACTTTACTTAAACTTTTACATCTGCCGAACTGGTGCACTTGAAGATGAAGTATGTAAATAAAGCAAGGGTTCCATTCGCTACTTTAAGAAACTACTGTCATTAAATTCACTACAAAGGGGCGAAATGAATATCAGTGTACAAGTAAGAACATACATGTAGGTAGGGTGGATTGAAAGAACAGCCAAGCCTCCACTCTAATGACTCATCTACTTACAACAAATACACAATGCACATTCAAAAAATTTAACAAGTCTAGTATTGTGTTACTGTAAGTAAATTAATTCATTAGTCTAACATGACATTTTTGTGCACTACTGAAAAAGTCATAAAAGCTGGAGAAGCTATAAAGTCTGATGCAAACACAAATAAGAAATGTTATTCCAACACCACATAAATAAACAGAGAACACAAACATGCTTCTACAGTGAAGACCACACACCTATTGGTATGTTCATTCTCATTTTGTGTAACCTTTTTCTTTGATGTGCTTACGTCTTTGCACTCGCTTCTGTAATGAAAATTTAATACAAGATTCATTTACACATAATGAGATTTCTTTTATAAAAACTTCAAAGGAGACTAAAAAACAAATACTAGAACAAAGAACATATGTATCACCAAAATATTCACACATAATGCAAAGTGTGTACTAAGCTATTCTTTAGTTTACTATACTACTAATTTTATCTTACCAAAAACAATACATAGATACGAATGGACAAATAAAGTAAAAAATAAATAAATCAATTTAAAAAACGGAATAAAATCAACAACAAATTCATGTAAAATATATATATAAAATGTAGTAAATGATAAAGATGAGTTTGATGCAAGATCCTGGAGGTTGTTCAATATAGTATTAATATGGTCCAGTCATCACTGACAAATGTTGCAGGATCTTCAACCAATCACAAGCATGTATCGTGTTTTCACAGAAGAAGAATAACTGCAGTAATACAGGTAAAATGGCCAGGGAAAGGCAGATTTTCTTTTGTGAAAAAACACCTCTATCGGGGAAATTTGTACAAATCAATTTGTACAAGAACATTTTAAGGGGCACCAAGGCAATGGTCAGGAGAATGGGGGCAACTGATTTTAGTTTTGCAACTTCTTATGATCAATTTGGGTTTGAACAAAGAAAAATTGACTGGAGCTCCGGATTAACAATCCGACGCTTTACCAACTAAGCTATCCAGCCCTATGTTGGCAACTCCCTATTAGTCAATATCTTTGTTCGGGGGTGCCAGTCAGAAGCCATGCAACCGTTAGCTGCCGTGTAGCCAGGGATCACACCCACATTTACGATACAACCTGGGAAACGGCAAGGGATCACCTTAAGGGTCCTTAAGGTGATCCCTTGGCTGCCGCAGTCAGTTTCCCTTGTGGTTTCTTACTTGACATTCTTCTGATCAAGATACAGTGAAATAAGCTTTAAGATTTGCAGATTGGCTTCTACATCAGAAAAACTTACAATCTCTTGATTCTTTATGAACAGATGATACATTTTCAACGGCTGTAGACATTAAACCATTTGTGCGTAGTACTTAGATAAATCTACAGTTAAAGATAGCGCATTTAGTTATCTCTAAATATATTTCTTTTGTACTATTTTTGTTGTTGCTACCTTGCTTATTGCTGTAGCTATTGTCTGAAATTTAGTTAACAACATGACTATAGTAGCAGAAACAGTCCTACCTGTGTTTTTTTAAAGTGCTTATTTCAACAGCAATGTCCACATTTATTGATAAAGACATCCAAGAGGTCATGGCATGCTCATGTGCATCATCAGTCCAAAAAAATGTTCATGAATTCCCTCCATATCCATACCAAACTTGCGTATCAAATAGTCAAATGTCAAAAATGATTGAAATCTGATCATATAGAGGTGTACTAACTAACATAACAGCTTTTGGAATTGGCATGCAACTGGCCCCTGAACACTCTGAGTGCAAGTGCTGCTGCACTATGAAATCTTGGCTCGGTCCGTTTATAAAGGCCGACCACCACCTAATTACACCTAACCATGAGGACCATCATCTCATTCTGTTATTACCTCATGAGTTGTATCCGTTACCAATAGTTCCATAAGATTATCTTGTTAATTAATCTCACTGGAAATAACTTGGATCAAGAGGGAGTCAATTTTAGTCCATTACATACTTATTTCAAATGAATACATGCATAAAGCATGCCCATCTCATTACTTGCATGATGACAACTGGCACACAATTTGGACAGTCTGTTGTACATTAAGATGCACTCCATTTTGTGTCTCAATCTCAATCAACTGAATTCTCACATGCTATTTTCATCACAGCTAAACCACATTTTGTTTAAGCCCCCTCCCCCAAAAAAGTAAAAATAAATAAATAAATTAATAAATATATAAATAAATCAAAAACAATAAAAATAACATCTGCCTCCAATTACATTCAATTTCAAATTAGGGTAAGTAGGTCAGGAAACTATGTATATTTTTTTCATTTTTTTATTCTGATTAGCTGAACACTGAAGCGACAAACCAGGGAAGAAACGTTTAGAAGATGCAATAAAACAAATCAATCAAGGAAACAGTCCACTGTGTACAATGTTCCTCTCAATTGTATTGTTTTGTTCTGTTGTTGTTTTTTGACATAAAACTTGGCCTGCCCTTGGACATCAAGGAGATTTAGGCCCCACAGATTATGAATGGAACTGTCACAACCGGACAGTCTCTGACCTCCCTGTAAAGTTCCCAACATGACAAAAATTGCCCAGCTATTTTACCCCAAAATATGCCAAACTGTTGCCTTATGTCACCATTTAACTCTCAATCCTCCATTAATTTACAGGATTTTTTTTGTGCTGGTATTTTGCATTATGTACACACAACCAACTTTCAGTTTGCATAGTGAGCCTACCTAACAGCAGTTTGGTGCACATTTTGGAAATGGGGTTGTAACCATCCAACATGTAGGGGACAAGACCCCTATAGGTCTAGCATTGTACAAGGTGCACCACATAGCACAAAAAGCTTGGTAATTCTAATACTTTCTGCATGCATTTGTGTTGTCCTTTCTCCCCACCCCCCTCAATATTGGTAAGCAAGCCCATTCAAGTTGTTCAGAATCAGAGTTTGTTTGCTGGAACTTGGCCTCTTCAAGTCTTAATGCGACACTAATCCCAGTTAAGAATAAGATATAAACAATAAGTAACTAGTACGCAACCCCACAAAGCAAGCTGAAATTCCTTACAAGCATCATTCAAAGGGTCACACTCTGCCATGCCCATTCTCACCTGTGCTTTCTACGAGGTTTACGATGGGATTTCTTAACTACAGAAAAGTCACAAATTGTTCTTGATGATAATCCAAAACTTGTATTATTTCATTAAAATTGTGTAACTACCATTATTAGCGCCTTTGTTTATATCAAGTGCTTTTCCACTGTTTTGTTTCAAAATTGAAATATAACATGGGAAATGCACTTGAGTTTGTAATATTGCATCAAATATTTAAAAACATCATTGGTATTTTCATTCGGCATGGCTATTCAAAGTATGCATCAGTATAAAAAAACAAGCATAATGTGACTAACCTGATGCTGGCGATGAGGGCGCTGTTGATGATGGACTACTTATACTTGATGCAACACCTCAACATCAAAATAAAGAATATAAAAATGTTTCATTAACATTTGTAATTATGATTCTCATTTGCAATTTGCATCAATCAATCAATCAATCAATCAATCAAACAATAGTAATATTTATATGGCGCCATATTCCAGCAGTCATTGCTCATGGCACTGTACAGTAAGCTCTTGTAAACAGGTGAGATTTGAGTGACGTCTTGAAAGTCGATATTGTGGTGATTAATTGATGTTGTTAGGAAGGCTATTCCAGATCCTGGGGGCCACGACAAAAAGGGCATGGTCACCCCAACTGTGCTTGCTTGTAGGAATGGATAATGCAGATCTGTCAGAACTGGAGCGTAAGTTACGAGTTGTTTTATGGAAGGTCAGTAGGTTGGTCAGGTATGCTGGAAATTCAGACATCGGTACACAAGCAGCATGATCTTGAGTTGAACTCGTGCCTCTATTGGTAGCTAGTACAAGTCCTTTAGGATTAGGTGTTACGTGGTCAAATTTCCTTGCACAGACTATCAACCGAGCTGCCAAAATCTAAACTCTCTTAAGTCTCTGAAGATGTTTCTATGGTAGACTGTGCATGAGATCACTTCCCGTGTCAAGCTTGCTAGTGACAAATGCATGTACAATCTATTTGGTTGCACCAGTGGTCAGGTACATGTACCTTCTGATCTTTGTGATGTTACGGAGATGGAAGACTGCTGCTCGGCAGACTGAGATTATGTGCTCCTCCATTGTCATCCAGTTGCACACCAAGATTTTGAACTCTGTGAGAAACATTAACTGACGTATCCCCAATTTGTACATTAACTAGTTCAACTTTCCTCAGCTGGTGGGCAGATCCAAATAAGATCACCATGGTCTTATCATCATTGAGCATCCAGTCCCTAACATCAGCCACACAGGCTTCAACACGTGTAATGGCAGATCTCGTATGCCCTTGAATGTTTGATGGCAACATAGATCTGCAGATCATCAGCATAGAAATGGAAGCTCAAGCTTTGGTTACCAAAGTTATCTGCGACCAGAGCTATGTAAATAGAAAAAAGGTGAGGCCCCAGAACCGATCCTAATGGAACGCCATATGATAAAAGACTTTCTACAGATGAAGCTTCCTAAATATGGACGGACTGGGTTCTATCATGCAGATATGAGGCACCATGTCAATGGCTGTTCTGACACACCGACGTCATGAGACAACCTTTGCAGAAGCATGCAGTGCTCTACAGTGTCAAAAGCAGCTGAGAGGTCCAGTATGACAAGGATGACAAGTTGTTGCTTATCCATTGCTACCAGAATGTCATTCTGGACTCGTATAAGAGCTGTCTCCATGCTATGCATAATAGTATGATTTGAAACTAGGCAATCCACATGTAATTTACTGAAAGTTTTATTTGCTAAGATTTGTTTTGTTTGCAATTATTTGGAACAACTTGCCTGTACAATTGAAAATTCCTTAATTTCATTACAATTGGAGCTTCATCAACACTTTGGTCAATGTTTTCCATCATAATGCTAGCTCATCCAATTAGCTCATTACAGTCAACCTATGCTGATGTACAGAGTTAACCAACATAGAATTGAGCCGGATGAGTTTCCCTGTTTTTTCCCTAGAAATTTTTTTTTTTACCCATTTAGATATAAATAACATTAATTTTTTGCTTCAAAAAGGGGTCAAAGCAAACCTGATTTAATATCTTTTGTACATCTATTTCATTGCTTTTGTAGGGGTGTGCCAACTGGTGGCAGTGCCCCTTTACCCTTTAGCATACAAACTGCACGCAGCCACCCCACCCTGCCACATACCACCCGCAACGGCCCTCCATATTTGACATGTTGTATTTTGATTTTTGTGTTTGCCAGGCCCAAATGGAAACCAGTTTTAACTGTTCAGTCACAACCTGGGTAAAGAAATGTAATTTGAAAATTTGAAAACTGCTGTTCAAAAAGACAACCTACCATTACTTGCACCATTTGTCTGACTTTCATCGATGCCAAGCTGTTGCTCTGACAGCCTCTTCTTGACCATTGCCTTTTTTCTTTTCTTCTTCTCTTCTTCTGAATTGTGATGCGCATGGGCTTTGGATATTCTCCGCCAACTTGAAATCTTCACGGAGAAAAATAGAATTCCTGAAGTAAATTTTGTTAGTGGTGGTAACAGGAGTTACACCACTTGAGAAAACACTATGCTACTTTGATCTCTGTGCTGACCTGATGCTCATACAATACACCCTCCTAGTTATCTCATGTCATTTCCTTCTTGGTGGAGAGAATAGCAATATCTGATTAGGTCCTTGTATCCCTAGTGCACTGTTTGTATGTACAATGTTTCTCAGTACAATTCTGCATAGAAGTCTCCGTTGTGTTCGATTCACAGAAGTAAAGAAACACTTGGAAACTAACCCTATTGTGTACAGCACATATTGCAAAGTGCCATGACCCGAAACATACCATCTGGGCCCCAACTTCATGGCTCTGCTTGCTGTAAACCATAAATTTATGCCAGAATCAGAACATTCTGTACTTAACCCTTTCTGCCCCTAAAGTTCTTTTGACATAAAAAAAACACTGGAGCCCACATTATTTGACCACTCAAGCATGAAGCACACATTCCCACACAACAGGAAGCTTGTGGTCAAAGTTTTATTTTACAAGCTTCATTATTACCATGAATATTTAATTTTAGAGCATAGTAAGTAATACAAATTGTCTTGCTTATTGAATTTCCTTTCATATAATTCAAGAATCGTTGAAATTGGAAAATAAATGTCAAAGTTCTTGGTCTTTGTTTCCTCAGTGTGTTCTGTAAACCCAAACACTTTTTTTGCACACAATCATATGGCGCTCTGTAGGTGTTTTGCATTTGGGATATTTCCACTCCAATTTGAAGTGATTGCATAATAGCAGCCCTTTTTATTTTAAAACCATTGGAAAGATCCAATCTTTCCAATGATGGTTACTTGGATATGGAGGATGAACATGAACAAAACTACAGCTTTTTAACAAATGGTCTTTGAGGTCAGGCACGAGTGGTTACTTGTGTGTTACCTTGGCTAAAGTAGGGCATAGTGCACGTGGACTAAAGACGCCATTAGGGCTGACAAGGTTAACTACAAGCGTATTTCAGACTAACAAGCAATTGCTGCACACACTTCATGTTACTACAAGCAATCTTTACTACATACACAGCTAGTGCAGAAGTTTGGTGCTAACCTAAAAGTACCAAAAGATTACATGAGTGATGAATTCCAAGGTAAGTAGAGCCCTGAATGAAGTGTTCATTACAGTTGAAGATCAACTTATCCTACCTGCTTCTGATCTGACTTCAGGCGTTTCTCGACGCCCATTTCTTTGGCCATTTTTAGTGGTTCCTTCAACTTACTGGACAGTCTGAACGGTGGACCTTCAGTTACTGGTACATCTTTGAATAACCTGACAGTTAAACAAGATTAAAAAATATATATATGTATATATATGTATTATAGTTTTGCTCAAACAGGAATGATCGGTAACCTTATCACAGACCATTTTGCAGAACAACAAAGGGTAAGCTGATGTAGGGCTGGTTGTGTTGGTTAAGTTGATTTAGTGCAGTGTAGGGCAGGTTGTGTTTGTCGAAGCTCTAGTAAGGAATACGGGGTATAAATGCAGTCAACTAAAGTGGCCTATGTTGAGAAAAAGGTGGTATGAGTGCAGACAACTTTAGTCACCTATGTTGAGAAAGAGGTGGTATGAGTGCAGTCAACTATAGTCACCT